>VZRR01006394.1:86164-97916 GCA_013398015.1 Oreocharis arfaki | reverse complement strand
GGCCCTGGGGAGCGCAGTCCGCGCGGCCGCCGCGCCTCCCGGCATGCTGCGCGCCTGCCCGGCCCCACCCCCGCAGCTACCATAGAGGTGCCGGCGTCGCTGACTAGAGCGGCCGCCAGACACCCTCGAGAGTAGAGCGGAAGCGGAAGCGCGCGGGGCGATGCGGCAGGTGAGGTGGCAGCGGCGGAGCGCGGCCGGCCCGAAGCCGCCGCCACCCCCCCCCCCCCCGTCCCCGCNCGTCCCGGCACCCCGGCCCGCCCTCTGTTCTGATACCGGCCTGCGGGTAGCAGAGCCCCGGGGCCGCCGTCCCGCAGGACCGCTGCCGCCCAAGCGCCCCGCGCCCGCCATGTCCTGCGGCCGCCCCGTGAGCTCGGCCTGGCCGTAGCTGCCGCGATGCGCCTGGGCGCGTTCCTGAGCGCGCTGCGGCCCGCGCTGCCTCTCCTGCTCGGGCTGTCCCTGGGCTGCAGCCTGAGCCTCCTGCGCGCCTCCTGGAGCCACAGCGCGGCTGAGGAACGCTGTCTGGCAGCGGGCCCGCCCGCGCCGCCCGCCCGTGGGGCTCCACCCGAGGCAGCGGAGGGGAGGCCGGGCCCGGGCCACGAGGACTTCAGGCCCCGGATTGTGCCGTATTACAGAGACCCCAACAAGCCTTACAAAAAAGTGCTCAGGTAAGTTATATTTTTTTCTGGCCTGGATTTCCTTCAAGCGAAATATTCTCGTGTGAAGTTCTAAATTTTCGTGTGAGTGAACAGGTTCAAGGTGTAATTTGCTGTTTGAAATAACTTGTGTAGTAAGAGCGTGGTGCACCAAGGCAACGACCAGGACCATTACCTTAAGGGGTGCAATAGACATGTTCAGGAAATTACTCTGAGGGGGGAAAAGGCAGCAAAATTGCCTAAGAAGAGTCAGAATATTTTTTCTCAATACAGGGAGGGTGATTCTGCCCTCCTCAGGTGAGACCCCACCTGCAGTGCTGCATCCAGGAAGGACATCAGCTTTTTGGAGTGAATCCAGAGGAGGCCACCAAGATGATTAGAGGGATGGAAGAAAAGCTGAGAGAATTTGAATTGTTCAGTCTGGAGAAAAGAAGCCTCACAGTGATCTAGTTGCAGCCTTACAGTACCGGAAAGGGAGCAGCGAAGAAAGATGGAGAGAGACCGTTTAACGAGGATGTGGAGTGACAGAGCAAGGGGGAATGACTTTAAACTGAAAGGGAGTAGGTTTAGATTAGATATTAGGAAGAAATTCTTTCCTGTGGGGATGGCAAAACACTGGCACAGGTTAACCACAGAAGTTATGGCTGCCCTATCCCTGGAAGTGTCCAAGGCCAGGTTGGATGGGGCTTGGAGCAACCTGGGATAGTGGAAGATGTCTCTGCCTGTGGCAGGATGTTGGAATTAGATTGTATTAAAGGTCCCTTCCATCCTAAGCCATTTGGGGATTCTGTAATTCTTTTGTTACTCATGTTTAATAGAACATGTTAAATTATTCTTCAAAACTTGTTTTAACTGGTCTGCTCGGTAGGAAAACTTTGATCAATTAATAGCAGTGTATGTGTTAAGGAAATTTTCCTGCCTGACCATCCAGGAGCCACTCTGAGCATCATATTGGCGCTGCCCTAGGCTGTCACTGCTGGGACTGAGGCTCCTTTGCAGCTACAGCTCTGGTGACCCAACAGGTGTCTTGCTCAGCTCCTTCCACACACCACACTCATACTGTCAGGCAAGTTTCCTTGGCCCCAGGTTTCCTGTAGCAGAGTCCTTTTGGTTTCTTTAAGTATTTAACTTTTGGTACAGCAGCATCATAACAGCTCAGGATGGTACCTCTGCACAGGGACCCTGAACAAAGGGACCCCTGTATGTTTGTACCCTCACAGTCTGTGTACTCTCTTCATATCCTTCCTCATGTGCCTCTTGGTCCAGTGGTGGTTTTTGGTCTGGAGTCTTCTCATTGTTCACTGGGTCCTGCAGGACTTTGTGCCATTTGTGAGGCCAAAGACCACCACCCGTTGCCTTCTCATGGCCTGGGGCTTCAGTGATCTCCCAGGGCCCCATGTGCAGCTGGCGCACCCCAGCGCACGTCAGCCACCAGCACCGGAGACTCCTCAACAATCATTCCGGGTTTTTTATTGCGCATACCTGCTACGCTGCACCATGTACTAAGCTCCAAGTGCTTAGCTCTGTGGTATTTTAATTTTAATTGCACTGGCACAGTTTTCTAGCTCAGATAGATAATGTGAAATTGTAGCTGCCTTGAAGGAAGCAAGTGTTTTTACAAAATGGGTTTTTCACTAATGAGTCTTCTCTTAAAGCTCTATGCCTAGGCTTGACTTTTTCGCCCTGGGTAGATTCCAGCAGTTACAGACTTATCCCAAGTTACCATAATTCTTTGATTTTTTTTTTTCTCCTCCAGCTGTTTGTCATGTAGGTATGTACTTCCTTTACAGAACTCGCTACATCCAGACAGAACTGGGATTCCATGAGAGACTGTTTGTGGCTGTGCTGACCTCCAAGGCCACACTGAACACATTGGCAGTGGCAGTGAACAAGACAGTGGCCCACCACTTCCCACGCCTGCTGTACTTCACCGGGCTGCGCAGTGCCAAGGTGCCCCATGGCATGGTGCTGGTGGCCCATGGTGATGAGAGGCCCATTTGGCTCATGTATGAGACCATGAACTATATCCATCAGCATTTTGGTTCTGACTATGACTGGTTCTACATCATGCAGGATGACACCTATGCCCAAGCTGAACAGGTCAAGGCTCTGGTGGCACACCTGAGTATTAACCAGGATGTGTACCTGGGGCGAGCAGAGGAGTTCATCGGGGGAGATGAGCAGGCCCGTTACTGCCACGGGGGCTTTGGCTACCTGCTGTCCCGTAGCCTGTTGCTTAAGCTCCATCCACACCTGGACAGCTGTCGCAATGAGATCCTCAGCGTACGCCCAGATGAGTGGCTGGGTCGTTGCATCATTGACTTCCTTGGCATCACTTGTGTTTCCCAGCTTCAGGTACTACCTCCCTGCTCAGGTTTTGGGTTAGCTGAGCCTGACAGAGCCCAGAATCTTTCTCGTTCTCTGCTGCATAGCCAAGTAGCTTTTTTGTGAGCTGCTGCTGTGAGTTGCAGAGGAAGGAAGGTCTGTGTGCTATGGCAGCATTGTGGGGGGGCCAGAATCACAGCTGGGATGTTGAGGGAGAGAGCAGACACAGGATTTAATTTTCAGCCTACTAGCAGAGCTGATTCACAGGTTTTTGAAGGCAGGATAAAGGGTATGTTGGTACCAAGAAGCAAGTGGGAATGCAGTGCAGGGTAGGAGGGACAACTTACCCCCTTTTTTTTTCCTTCTTCTTACTACAATCAGTATGGAAAGAGGGGCAGATGTGTGTCTGGGGTGAGGAAAAGCTGCTCTAACTCGAGTTCAATGCCAGTCTTTTTGGCTTTTGTCTGCTTCAGGGCCAGCATTATCACACTTATGAACTGGCTAAGAACACTGAACCGGAGAAGGAGGAAGAAGAGGAGTTTCAAGCAGCTCTTGCGGTGCACCCTGTTTCTGACATGACACTGATGTACCGGCTACACAAACAGTTCAGCAGGATCCAGCTGGACAGAGTCTATCAGGAGATCCAGGACCTCCAGGTATGTGGTGAGGGATATCTGCAAAAACTCCTTGACCAAACAGATTTCCTTCATTTTCAGCACACGGGAGGAAGATCATTGCTTCTGTTTGTGTGCAACTGTTAGTCAGACACAGGCTACAGTCCCTTGTCTCAGAAACAGCCCTTCTGACACCACGTTACCCAAAACTGCTGGCGTGGCACTACCCATGTACAACTGTAGGTGGTGAGGTGGGCCTGGGGAAGAGGTGGCCTGGACCTCTTTGAGAACACGATGGGGATCAGTTTGTGCTCTCTGTTTGCACAGATGCAGATCAGGAACCTGACAGCACTGACCCCTGCAGGTGAAGCAGGTGTGACCTGGCCTGTGGGCATTAACGCCCCATTCCTTCCAAAGTCCCGTTTTGAGGTGATCAGCTGGGACTACTTCACGGAACAGCACCTGTTCTCCTGTCCTGATGGCTCCCCAAAGTGTGAGCTCTCTGGGGCCAGTAAGGCAGACGTCAGTGAAATCATCGAGTCTGCAGTCGAGCAGCTGAACCGTCGCTATCAGCCCCTGCTCCGCTTCAGCAAGCGGCAGCTGCTAAACGGCTACCGGCGCTTTGACCCCACGCGGGGCATGGAATACACGCTGGACCTGCTCCTGGAGGCCGCCACCCAGAAGGGTCACAGTCATATTCTGGCCAAGCGAGTGAGCCTGGTGCGACCCTTAAGTAAGGTGGAAATTATTCCCATGCCATACGTGACAGAGGCCACACGGGTGCAACTGGTGCTTCCCTTGACCGTGCAGGACCTGGATTTTGTAGCAAACTTCCTGGATATGTTTGCTATGAACACACTGGACACGCATGATAATGCCTTGCTGACTTTGCTTTTTATCTACCATCCCTACGATGCCCAGAGAGTTGGTCAGGTGGATGTTTTTGGTGGAGTCAAAGCCATGGTAGGAGAGCTAGAGAAACGCTATGCAGAAGTTAAAATCCCGTGGATTAGTGTTAAAACAGAGGTGCCATCACAAGTGAAGCTCATGGATATAGTCTCAAAGAAGCACCCTGTGGATACACTGTTCTTCCTGGCCAGCGTCTGGACAGAAATCAACATGGAGTTTCTGAACCGCTGCCGCATGAATACCATCAGCAATTGGCAGGTCTTTTTCCCTGTGCATTTCCAGGAGTTCAACCCTGCTCTGGTATATCGTGGTGAGCAGACAGCATCCTCCAACACTGACTTCCTGAGAGATGGGCATTTTGACAGACATTCCTTTGCTGAGGCCTGCTTTTATAATTCTGACTATATGACAGCACGTACCAAGCTTGCAGCCGATATCCTGGACCGAGATGAGGTGCTGGAGAGCATGGAGGTATTTGATGTCTTCCTCCACTATTCTGGCCTGCACCTGTTCAGGGCTGTGGAGCCGGGGCTAGTGCAGAAATATACACTGAGAAGCTGCAATCCCCGGCTCAGTGAGGAGCTGTACCACCGCTGTGTGCTCAGCAACTTGGAAGGACTCGCATCCCGCTCGCATTTAGCCATGGCCCTCTTTGAGCAGGAACAGGCCAACAGCACATGAGAGATGAGAAACATCAAGAGCTTCTCAGCACCTTAACACTTGGCACTTTCCATCCCCTTCCCAGCCTTGCCATGGGTGAAGGGAATGTGAGGTCAAGGGAGGAGGACGACTTTCCCAGACCCATTCTGAGGCACATGGGCTATGGAGTGAGGCTGTTTCAGTGGAGGGGGGTTGGTTTGTTTTGTTTTGTTCTGTGGGTTTTTTTGTTTGTTTGGTTTCTTTTTTTCTAAATAAATTTAATTTTCCTTCCAGGCAGAGTAATGTGGTCACTTGTAAACTTTGCAGCCTCTGGATGAGGGAGGTAAACAAGCTGTAGAGTTGACCTTACTTAAAGCTGTGTAATTCTGCTGAGCAGTGCAGGGAGAGAGTGAGTATGAGCTGTGTACTTGGACAAAGTTACCTTGACTGTGCTACTCTCAGGGCCAGAGAGTAGCCCTGATGTGTGTTTATGCTTTCCACTTTTTCAAGAGGTGTAAACACAGCTTGTCTGGTTTAGCTGGACAAATCTATTCAACTACTTTCACTTTGCTGGTTTTTGCTCTTCCAGAGCTGCAGAGTGGTTCCAGTTTAAATATCTTGGGAATGAAGACTTCGTAGTCCCTCCTGGCAGTATGTTCTGGTGGATAGTAACTTCTACAGTTGAAAACATCTTTCTCCGTTTCTGTTTAAATGGAATTACTTGCATTTCAATTTGTGCCCATTGCTTCTCTCAGCATCACTGGACACCACTGAGCAGCAGCTGTTTTTGTCTTCCTTCCGCTCTGCCGTTACTGACATGCACACGGATGAGACTGCCCTGAGCCTGTTCTCCAGATGAAACAGTCCCAGCTCTTGCAGTCTCACTGTTAGGACAAACACTCCCATTGCTTAACATTTCCACATCCTTTTGCTGGACTAACTCCAGTATGTCCATGTCTGTCTTGTACTGGGAAGCCCAGACTGGACACAGCACTCCTGGCATGTCTCACATGTGCTGAGGAAGACAGGTCATTGTCCTTGACCTGCTGGCTGCAGTCCTGCTGCGGCCCAGGATGCTGTTGGCCACCTTTGCTCTGAGGGAATGCTGCTGGCTTATGTTTAGCTTGGTATCCATCAGGACCCCACTAATCCTTTTACTTTTTCAGCTTTCCAGCATCATCTTTCCAGCCAACATCCCAGAAATCAAAGCCTAAAACCCTGATGTGAATTTGTGATAAGCTAGCAAGTGTGACTGACCCTGTTCATTGCTGCAGGGTCACTGCTGAAGGAGAGAGCTTGTATTTGCTAAACTCATCTCATGAGGTGATCGAGGTGAATATCTGGTGTTGACATCAAAAGAGATGCTGAAAAATTAGAAAACCTTAAGTATTCAAAGTCAGGAACATTGGTTCAAATTGGATAGAAATCTCAGATTTGGTTATTTAACAAGTAAGGCATGCCTCATTTACGTGGGAAGAAGACAGATCTCTGCAGTGCCTTATGGCGATGTGTGTTTGTTGCTAAGCACGTATTTGCAGAATGAGGACAAGGGCAACTACCTGGGCAAGCTTTTATTATTATGGTGGTTGTTCTGCATGAGGAGGTCCTGATCCATTATGATCCAAGTAGGAAAGAGACTCAGACTGTGTAGGGTACTATTTAAGATACATGTGTTAGAGGTAACACGATAGAATAGTGTACATCATCTCATATACTTTAGATGTGGGGAACCCCAAGTGGGCCTCTGATCCACACCCAGCATGCCCTGCAGACCCCACCTGCAGTGCTGGTACTCCCTTTTTTGCCATTAGAGCCATTAAAAGAGTGCAAGAAAACAACTCTGTTTGTCATTCCTGCTGTGAGACAGAAAGGATGTTTGCCTGTGAATTTCTTGCCTTACTGTTAGACAAAGGCCAGGCCATATGAGTGGCAGAATGGCTGGGCATGACCTAGAGCTGCCCACAGGTGTTTCTGTATGATGAGCTGGCTGAGACTGTCTGCTGGGCAAGGGCTTTGTGCAGCAAACCCAGGCCTGACTGTTCCCCTGTGAGCAGCACAGGCCTGTGCCTGCTCGGGTTAACATCTCCCTTGGGGTGTAGGGACTGCCGGGTGGGATCACGTGCTGTGACAGATGGACAGAGCGAAAACCCTGGTGCTGCTCGCTTTGGGGATGGTGTGCTCATCTTGAATGCAAAAGAGATCCTGGTGCATGAAAGATAACATCCTGGTGTCAGAGAAGATGCAGAGCTTGTAATTGCAGGTTTCAGTATGGTGTAATATCCAAGGAGAATTCCTTGGATCGTTGTTCTACATAACGCATCTGGAAGCACTGGCAGGGGACACTGGGTGCTGTAAGAAACTAAGCAAGCAGCAGGTCCACTGCACAGGGACACAGTGGGTGTCATACCACTAAGCTGAGCATTAACCTCAGAGATGCAGGAATTGGCTGTCAGGAATTGCTGTGACTAAGATCTGTAGGGGATGTGACAGGTGGGGAGGTCTGGAATGTAAAACAAGCTGCTAAAGGAAAGGGTTTGAAATGACACAGGGCAAGCAGGAATCATTAGTGAGCCCTCGTGAGAGAAGGAAGAGAATCATGGGAAACAGGATAGTGAGATTTGATGGATGTAACCCAAAAGCCAGGAATGTTGTTGCCAGCTTGTTGTTGGCAAGTCCCTGCCTGTGTCAGGGCATGTCAGATGATGATGCAACTCTACACAGAACTTAAAATTCTTAAGAGCATCTTGAATCTTGGGAGAAAGCTGAGGGAAGCTAGAAGCTGATTCTTCTATTTTTTAAAATCCAGCTCTGTGGGAAAGGAAAGGCAGGAAATACTGCCAGCAAACTGCCCAATCCATAAGCTGGGGATTCTGGTTTTTACCTGAGGAACAGGTAATAAACTCCAGCCAGTGTTGTTTGACACTTAATTGATTATTTGGAAGCAAATATAAGATCTCTACAACTAAAATTGGCAGATTATGTTAAAAAATGCAAAAAAGTCATGAAGAGAATAGGGGAGAAGAGTGTGGAGCAGACTAAGGCCCTTTATATAGATTTTTGTCTTAGAACAGTCAAATGCAAACTTACGTACTCGGGGAAGATGGTGTATCACTCCTCCAGAGAGGACTGCGTGTTAAAAAAAGGTAAGTCTGCAAAGAAATTGACTGTATTAAAGTGCAAGCAGCTTCATTTTTCTTGGATCCACTATTTTAGACATTAAAATCCAGGCGCTGTCCTAGCCCTGTAAAGTACAGGTTTAAGATGTTGTAACAGATCTTTACAGGTAGAAGATCTGGGGGAAACAGATGTTGTTGATGTGAGACAGCAAGAGGGGCCCTGGTGGCATAGCACACAGCCTATTTTTTAAGGCTTCTAGGGAACAGAAAAGAAAAAGTTTGAGGTTCACAAAACTTAGGTGAAGATTGTAAGAAGTATTTTAAAATGTGAGATGCAGAACTCTTGTAGTTGAAGACAAGGGGTAATGGCTTTAAAATGGGTTTAATGGTTTTAAACTAAAAGAGGGCAGATGCAGACTAGATGCAAGAGAGACCATTTTTAAAATGATGCTGGTAAAGCACTGGCACAGGCTGCCCAAAGAACCTAATCCATGGAAGTCTCCAAGGCCAGGTTGAACAGGACTTGAAGTGACCTTATTATGAGTGGGAGATGTCTCTGTTCATAGCGGGATGGGACTAGACGGCCTTTAAAAGTCCCTCCCAACCCAAACCTTTCTATGATTCTATGAACTCTTAGAAGGTTGTGAGCGATCTGGTTAGGGTGTGTGAGTACATGTACTAAGTGAAAACACTGGATACTAAAGCAGTTTTTAGTTGTCCAGGGGGTAAGGCACGACAGTTACATCAAAAAGAACGGCTTTAAATTGCAACAGATGAATTCCAAAGGAAAACAGGCACGTGCTTTCAGTGCTGAAAGTGAGTAGCTAGTGAAATTATAATGGTAGCTTTTCCAGCATGCTACAATTTATTTGGTTTGTGTAACAGAGATCATTGGAGGCAAGTGTGAAATTACTTGTCAAATGTAAGTGGGCAGAATAAGTCGTTGTCAAATGTAAGGGGGTAGAGTAAGTCCTTCATGGCCTTAAATTTCATGACTGTCACTATATAGTGGATGAAGTTTGCAGAAGAGAAATCTGTCAAAGGCTGTTAAACACAAAGCCAAAACCTCTGGCACAGCAGGTCTCTGAATTACAAATCTGTAAGACCTAGGAGAGCTGCCAGGGAGGAAGCACTCTTCGTCTACCCTATTTTTATGATTTTTTTCTAGGCAGACAGTGTACGCCACTGTCAGGGAGAGGGTAAATGAGTCAGGTGTGCTTATGATTTGACTCTCTGTCACCATTTTTGTGTCTTGTGCTGAAAAAGACTAGATCTTTTTCGAGGATGCGCTTTAGTTCAGCCAGAAATGATGAACTATGTGAGGATCATGATACTGAGTGTGTGTACTTCCCAGGAAGACAAATTACCATGATTGTCATGTTTGACCTTGTAGCCCTGAAGAAATGCACACCCTTATGCGGTGTCTCTGCTTACCCCAACATGCATCAGGTGTGTTTACTTTTGTGTTCACTTTACTTTATTTGGGGTCCACAGCAATGGATATTTTTCTTCCTTGTCTTCAGTTGTGAAGGTAATTTTCTCCATTGCATGTTTTAGACTGGCTGACCTATCCTGTTGGAATAATCTGTTGATCCTAGAGAAGGATGCACAGTATATGTTACAAACACAAGAAGCTTCTGTCCCAGCTGCATTTTCAACTTCAAGTAACAGGTGGAAATAGACTCTCCACCTTTTCATCTGTAACAGAACTGCTACTCAATCCCAAATTAACGAGTATACTTAAAAAAACCCCAAACCCAGATGTTGTGAACTCAGATATTGTATCTGATCATGGTGTCCATCAGTCTTCTCCAAAACTGGCATATAAATTATGTGGCTCTGCCATGCAACCTAGACAAGTATCCCGTCTCCCTTGGGGGATCTGCCCAGGGTGGTCTCCCCCCTCCTCCCTGGGGCACACCTGACCAGCAGTTCAGGTCTGTCTGGGCAGGTCCTCCACTCAGTCACAGCTCACAAGATGCTTCACTCCAAAGTGCTGCAAGGCCAATTTCCAGCACACTGGAGAGTGCAACTCAGGCACTTGCAGATGGTCTAAGCTGTTCCACAAAAGTTCTGGAGTTGCTGTTGGTCAGATGAGATGAGCAGATAGAGGACAGGATGCTCTCATTAACAGGTGCACATTTCCCCAGCTACAGCAAGGTATTCTTGCTCAGCAGACTCCTACATTCTTAACTCCAGCACAAAGAGTTCTTTTCATAGGAGCTTGCTGTTTTCTATTTGGCTTTGAGCATTGCCTTGTCACACATCCATTGTGAAATATTCTGTACAGCACTGCAGAGCATGTGCAGGTGCAGGCTGCCAGCTTGGTCTCAAGGCAGGAGTCATGGCCTGAACCACTCTACCAGATGCTTTCATGCCCCACTGTCCCAGAGCTCACCACTCCCTAGACCTGTACTTCAGCCAAGGCAGTCACCCTCTCCTATTCCCATTCCAAACTCTCTCCTGGATTGCTAAGCACTTACCTTATCTTCTCAGCATGCATGCTCATGGATTCTCAAAGGGGGCAATTTTCTGGTGACAGGTACCACAGAAACTCATTTTCCATTTGCAAGTGTTTTGCTGGTACAAATAACTAGGAAAAAGCTTGAAAACGTGACACAAAAAATGCTGTGAAAAAGCCAAAAGCATGTGTATAGTCCCTCTTTAAACACCTAGTGAGACTTAAATCCACCTTGCCATCTTTACAATATTTTATTTCATCTTTTAGACTTACACTGCTTTTGAGCCCGTGAAGCTGGCAGGTTTGCTTGGCTCCTTGCAGATGGAGCTCAGTCCTTTCACTGCTTCCTCACAGCTCCTTGGAGCATCACCCCAAAGTATTCACTATTAGTGCTCATTCTGTCCAAACTTCCCTCCTCGTCCCCGTGGACTGCAGGGCTTTGGCAAGTCACACTGAGGGTTCCTTCTAATTGCTCTGTCCAAGTGCACATCACAGAGATCTCCCACTGGGTGTTTAAGAAGCAATTTTCCTTCTCCTGTTAGAATTGACACTGCACCAGAGACCCATAGCCCGCCAGGCCCGGTACCCTAATCCTCACCCTCCCGGGAGTCACCAGCTCCTTAACACAAGGAAAAGCGTGCGGACAGTGGACTGCAGCTCTGGGCCGATTCTGAATTTGAAGGATTGGAAGTGCCTCCGAGCTCCACTGGCCTGTTTGCTCTCTCATACTGTTACTACCGTACCTATCGCCACTTGAATTCTCATTGCCTCCCGGTGAAGCCCGGCCTCGTCGCCGTCGGTGCGAGCTCCACTCGGTACTGGTCGGATGTGCTCCCGACCCTGCCGCGAGCGGGCGGTGCTCGGCCCCAGCCAGGTGCGGGCAGTGCGGGCCGGGTTGGCACCGGGTTGGGCGGGGGCTCTGCGTCGGGCCCGGCGACCCGGGGGGTGATGCGGAGCGGGGACGGCGGGCGGCGCTGTGGAGCGCGCGGAGGCTGCGGCGGCGGATCGGGAGCGCTGCGAGAGCACCGGGGCTGC
>VZRR01006394.1:65500-85826 GCA_013398015.1 Oreocharis arfaki | reverse complement strand
AGCGGAGCATGGACGGGACGGTGAGCACCGCGCGGCCCCCCCGCCCCGGCCGCCCTCCGGCCCGGCCCCGCCCCGGGCATCTGCGAGACGCCCACGTACCCCTGGGCTGGGCACGGACCCCGGGCAACACCGCTGCTGCTCCCGCCCGGGCGCTGCCCGCAGGGCTCGCCCGCCCGGGAGACTGGTGGAGTCCGGGCGGACCCCGCGCCGCCTGTACCGCCCGGCGGTGCCTCCCTCCTCAGCCGCCGCCGCTGCTCCCCCGCGGAGCCGCGGCTGGAGCACCCTGGCGGCTGCCGCGCCGCGCTCTCTGATCTTCCCCGCGGACTCGGCTTTACGCGGTGCAGCGCCCGCCTGGCCCTCGCCGGGTGTCCCAGCGCGGGCCCCGCGTCCTCCGCCGAGCCCCGGCGGCTTTGCTGCCTTGCAGGAACTCGGCTCGCTCGGAGAGGCAGGCAGAAAGGGGGAGCCCTGTGCTCATTTACCTCTCCCGAATGTGGTCTGCAGGCCCCCTCGGGAGGGTCTCCTTTAGCAGGGGCTGACTTTACCGAGGGAGACACCATCACTCGTTTGGAATTGCCCATCCTGCCCTGACATGGCCCATGCATCCTCTGGAGAGGAGGGTCCTCTTCTTAACACCCTGTTCCTGGAGACACCCCAGCGCTGCCCTGCATCTAACTGACTGTTGTCTCTGGTGGCTTGCTGTCCCTAAGATGCCCCTCAGTTCTGTCTTCAGAGAGAGATACATGGTCTCAGATACTCTCGCAGGACTAACAGATCCGTGTCTGTGGGAGACTGATGCTCTACGTGGCCTTCTGGAAGATGTGACTTCCCACACATGCAAACCATCTCACTTTGGCACCAGGAGTTTGCTGCTGGAGATTGCTGCTCCTTCCCTCCCTCCTGTTTCCTGAGGCCTGAACTCTCCTCTGTTTCCTCCATCACCGCGGCCTGTGGAGGATCCCTGTGTGCAAGCTGCTTCTGGGAAAAACTGAGGTAGAATTGAAATGGGGGACTGAGGAGCAAGCAAGGTTATTCACCAGTTAGCATGATCTGGGAGAGTGTGCATTATCCTTGCCTGGTGCTGTCAGCACTGCCCTTCTTGGAGAGACTGGCTTCATCCTGCTGCCCATCCAAGGAAGTCCTGCAGCTTCTGAAAATAACCAGTTCCTTGGTGTTGTCTCAGGAGCAATCAATGATCTGCTGTTTTCCGTGGGGACACCACCTGTGAAGCCAGCCTGTCTTCCCTCGCTGAATCCCCTGACCTCTCTGTGAGGAGGAACTTGCAGCTTGGCCTTGCCCCTAAGGCAAGGTGAGAACACTCAGCCTTTGCGCTCCTCCTTTTCCTCAGCGCTGCAGTAATGTTCCTTTCTGTACCTCATGCACTCTCCCTTCTCACTTGCGCTGCCTCCACTGTGGTGTTTGCCTCAGCCCCTGCTTGCCTGGGCCCTGTCATTCCTTGACTACAGCTCTGTTTCAGCAGAATTCACCATGATCTTCTTTCTCTCCCTTGTTCTTCCCTTTTTCTGACCCCACTAGATCCAGAGCCTTGGTCCTGTCCCTGGTGGAGTTACCCACTCTACTCATGCGGCCTGGCACTGCCCAGGCTGGCACAGCAATGCTCATACTTCCCTTTCTTGCCTATCCATTCTTTGAACACTTGTTTCTATCTGCATGTCTAGGTGTGAGCTTATGCTTGAGAATGCTGTGTGTGCTGATGCTCACACCTGTTCTGCTGTAATGCTGCTTTTCTTCATCAGCTACAGTACAGAGCTGTCAGGAGCAGCAGGGCTTTGTATGTGCAGGTGCAGCTGGCTCAGTTCTTCCCAAGGAGCAGATCCCTTCTCCTTCTTAGCCTGGTTCGTCTTCTTTGGGACCTATCATAGCATGCAGACACTGAAGCTGCCTGACTGTGCCCTAAATCTGTGGGATCATTAGTTATTCCAGTCTGCCACACTCTCCCTATCCTACTAGGGGAGCTAACGGTGCCTGCTAAAATGCTGGAGTGTTCTGGTAGGAGTTGATTTTGAGTTCTTTAAGGAGTTGATTTTTTTAAGGATGAAAGGAAGCTGACTTGGTTAATATTCCTGTACCGGCCCACCTTCCCAAGGTTGAGAACATCTGTGTGAGAAGATAGCCTTGCTTCTTGGGACAGGCAAATTCCAGGGATCTACTCTAATCCTACCCAAACTGTGGTTCTTATCAGAGCCTGCTCAGTATGTTGGCAGGTTATAGGCAAGCGGTGACCTCTGTGTTCTTTCCAGACTCCACAAATGCAAGCTGGGCCCTGTGGGGAAATTGAAGAGCCCGCATGGATGGGCCAGTGCCTGGGCAAAACTGCTGTCGTGGCAGCCTGGACATGCACTTGTGTTCAGAGTCTCCAGAGAAGTCCCAAACCACTATGTCAGTCTCATCTTTCCTTTCTTGCTCTTCTCCTCTCTCTTTTTTTCCCCAAGTTGTGCTGCTTACGAAGTGTCACATGGGTTGGTGCAGTTCTAGGAAATGTTATTTTTATTTTACATTACTTCCCTCTCACCCAGTATGTGCTTTCTCTTTTCAGAGCTGGATCCAAATGCATCCTCAGCCTGCTGTCTTAGAGCTGTTCCTGCTTAAGGTCAATGAGAACATCTCCTGCTAATTCATCATGACATAATATCTGGTCTCCTGCTCCATCCACAGGATAAGTTTCTTTCTTCTTGTCGGTCTACACAGATGTGACTCCAGGTGTTCAGCTGTCTTGTCTGGTACAGGTAGGTTTTAGCTCTTTGAAAGGTGACCTGTTTTAGTCAGGAAGGATGTGTCTGTGCATTGTATTGGGGATGGAAAATGTTTGCCTTTGGGTACATGGAAAATACTATGTTGTGAAATAAATCCTAAGATGCCAGCTTGCTGCTGCTGACCTAAACGGGTCCTGTGAGTAGCCAGTTACTTCTGTGGGTGTTTGTGCTAGTGCTGGCAGGAAGATGCTAATCTGGCAGAGTGGACTGGCTCAGAGGAAGTGATGTTGGAGGATGCAGTTGCTAAGAGGAAGAGTAGCAGTAGTAGCAGGTATTCTTTGTGGTAATTCATTACTCCATTTGCCACAGGTAAATATAATTTGTTCTTGTCAGGTGGTTGTTGATCTGTGGGGTTCCCGTGCTTCTCAGTGCAGGTTTAAATTAGCTTTTTCCAGCTAGGAAGACATCTTCAGTATCTGCTGTTGCTGGATGGGCATTGGTCATCTCCCTGGTAAGGTGCTCAAATCTGCCACTCAGACCTTCATTTTCTACCATTAGTTACATTCTTCTTGTTGCTTCCACTGTGAATATTCACCTGTAGCTACCTGTCTGTTTTTCCAGCCAGTACACAGCATGCCTGTAAGGGACTTTTGTTTCTACCACACCTAGATTGGTGACTTCTCAACTTTCACAGCCTGCCCAGGTCACCTCACTGGTAGTGTAAATTGTGTGGTAGAAGAAATGCATACTGTTTTGCTTTGGAAATAAGTAGCCTAGGTTATAACAATTCTCACTGGAATTGGAAGAGCTTATGTATGAAAACTCCTTCAGTTTTTTGATGAAGATGCTGATGTTAACCTTCAGTTCTCTTTATCCCTCAGTGCTCTCTCCTCGTCCAGTGCAGTGTTGCCACAGTGGTTTCCAAGCAGAGTGCTTGGGCTAACACCTGGAATTTGGTGGTCTCTCCTTAAATTGAACAGCATTCCAGGAGCTTATCCTTTCTGGAAAGATGCAGCTGAAGGAATTGAATGGTTCTTAGTTTAAACTGTAAAGTATTAAGAGTTCGGGTGCTATACCAGGGGAGTTATCCAGGTTTTGCATTTTTATAGAAGTGTCCTGGGTGCATGGAAACGAGCAGATATCTACAACTTACGTGCCTTTTCATCTAGCTCACAAGGTTGTGCTGTGTTCTCCATAGTGCTTTCATAATGCAGACACTGGCTAATAGGTCTTGTTCAGGGAATGTTCCTCAGACGTCATCAAGTGAGGTGTGTTTGATTTTTTTGAATTGACAGCCTGAGATGCCCTTGTCAAATGTTTCCAATATTCACTGAGTAAACGTGGAAGTGACAATGATACTGTCGTTTCTGTACCTGGGTGTATTTGAGAGCACTGGCAGCTCCATGCTGCACAAGGACCCCATGAATTTTATGTAAAGCTGTTTTGGTCTTCCTTCCATTTTTAAAAAAACCTCTGCATTCATAGATTCCAGTGTTTGAGAGACAAACTTCCTATCCTTTCCTTTCTGGCTTCTTACAGTCCTTCTGTAGCCTTCTCTGTTTTCTGTACTGGCACAGAGATTGTGTTTGTCTGTGATCAGTGCCCAAAGCAAGGAATAAAAGCATTTCTCTCTGAACAGAACTAGCACCATGGCTTAATTGAAGGCCTTAGCTAGACTGAAGAATTTGCCTGCTCCAAGAATGTCAGTGTAAGATTCTATTCAACATCATACCTTTTACCCCCGAATTTGGCACACTTACTTTCTGCCTGTGAATAAATTTTAAAAATTATTTGTTTAAAGGTAGTTCAGCTCCTTTCAAGATCCTAAACTACAGAGAAGAAAACCCAATTTACCAGTTATATATTTTTGTATTTATAGGCAATCTATTGCATTGAAGTGGGAAATTGTGTAAACTTAACTTTTCAGCATGTGGCCTTTGATTTGTAAATGTGCTTTTGATGAGCACCTCCCTTATGGAGATAGGCTGACAAAGTCGGGACTGTTCAGTCTGGAGAAGAAAAGGTTGTGTGGAAGTGTCTGAAGGGGTTGCAGGGAAGCTGGAGAGGGATTCTTTGTTATTTACTGGAGTAATAGGAAAAGGAGTAAATGGGTTATGGGTAAAAATTGAAAGAGGGGAAATTTAGGTTAGCTATTAGGAAGACATTTTTTGCTATGAAGGTGGTTAGACCCTGGAACAGGTTGCACAGGGAGGTTGTGAGTGCCTCGACCCTGAGAGTGCTCAGAGCCGAGTTGGATAAGGCCTTGAGTGATCTGGTCTAGTGGGAGGTGTCCCTGCCCATGGCAGAGGGGCTTGGGACTAGATGATCTTTAAGTCCATTCCAATCCCTTAACATTTTATGAGTCTATGATGTGAAAGAAATTTGACTTCACTTGGTGAAATTGAAAGGCCCAACAAAGAATGATACTGAAAATTTATAAATTTATTATTTTTAAAGATTTAAACCAGTCATTTTCCTCTGGCAAAATATCTATGATTCATGGCAACAGCAGAATTTACTGTTAAAAGGTGATATCTAGATGGAAAGCAAGAGCTGTGTTTGCAGTTGTGAGACCAGTAAGGAATGATTTTAAAATGTTACTTGCAGATTTTTGTGCTTTCCAGTTTCATGGCAGAAAGAGGACATAGTGGAAAATTACTTAAGTGTTTTTATTCTTGTTTGTTCTTTGATATCATGGGGATAACCACATAGTAACTGAATGGGCTGGCAGGCTGATCACACTCTGTGTGGACGGGGGCCAATCTGTGTAGTTGCAGGAGAAAGTACAAAGCTCATTCACTGTGGTTCACAGAGGGATAGAATGGTATGGGTTGGAAGGGACCTTTCACACATCACCTAGTCATGTTCCAGTGTTTCACCTCCCTCATTGTAAAAAATGCCTTCCTTACCTTTAATTTAAAACTACCCTCTTTAAAATGGCAGTTTAAAAATATTGTCCCTTGTCTTGTCTTACAGGCCTTGGTAAAAAGTCTCTGTCTTTCTTATAAGCCCCCTTTAAATACTGAAAGGCTTCAAGAAAATCTCCCTGGAGCCTTCTCTTCTGTAGGTTGAACACCCTTGGCTCTCTCAGCCCATCTCCAGAGCAGAGGGGCTTCAGCCGTCAGAGCATCTCTGTGGCCTCCTCTGGGCTTGCTCCAACAGATCCATGTTTGTCTTGTATTGTGGAGCAAGGTGAGGTCTGACAAGAGCAAACAGGAATAATCCCATGCTGTCCATGCTGTGGGATCAGCCCAGGACACGGCTTGTTTCTGGGCTGGCAGCGCATTTGGCCAGGATCTGTTCTATTTTTCATCCACCAGCACCCCCAAAGTCCTTCCCCATAAAGCTGCTCTCAGTCAACTCATCCCCCAGTCTATACTGGGATAGGTGAGACAACTGCCCCAAACCAGGTGCAGGACTTTGCACTTGGCCTTGCTGCACTTTATGAGGGTCCTGTGGGCCCACTCCACTGTCAGGGTCCCTCCTGGATGCCACCCCTGCCCTCCAGCCTCTCACCTGCACCCCTTGGCTTGGTGTCACCTGCAAACACACCAAGGGTGCACTCAGTGCTGCTGTCTGTGTCATTAATAGAGATATTAACCAGTACTGGTCCCAGTATGGAACTCCAAGAGACACCACTGGATCTTGATTTCCATTTGGATATTGAGCTGGCATCTACTGAAAGACATTTTTCTTGGAGCCCAAGAACTATTGATTCCAATGTTCAAAAACTCAGCTGAAGAATGTGGGAAACCATCACGGCTGAGTAAGGACCTCCTTCCTGGTCAAACTGAAACACAGCAGGGAAATGCAGAGGCAGTGGAAGCCGGAACATACATCCTGGGAAGAACATAAGGATACTGCCTAGCGAGTGTAGGGATGGGACTGGGAAAGCTAAGGCACAGCTGGAACTAAGTTTAGCAAGGGATGTGAAGAATAATAATAAAGGCTTCCTTCCACAGGTATGCTGATTAGACAAGGAAGGTAAAAGAAATTGTATCCCCCAATAAATGAGATGGAGAATTAATGACGACCAAAATGGAGAAGGCTGATGTACTCAACAACGTTTTTCCTGCTCAGTTTTCACTTGTAATTGCTCTTCCCAAATCTCTGGAGTCCCTGAATCTCAAGGTAGGTACAGGGGGAATGCAGTCCTGCCCAGTGTAGGAGTAGATCAGGACCTAGACCATCTGAGGAACATGTACATACACAAGTCCATGGGACCTGATGAAACACATGCCAAGGTCTTCAGGGAACTAGCTGATGGTGAATCCTGTCTCTCCTTAGTAATCTGTATTCATCAGAGAACATCCCATGACTGGAGAAGCCAAAGCCCTGGCATCAACATCAGCCATGAAGCCAGGAGTTGATCTGCATTGATCATGGTTGTTTGCACATTAATGGATCTTGTGGCTAAAAGAAACTTTTGTGTCATGTGACACCCATATTTTACTGAGCACTAATTGATTTCCAGTGGTCGTTACTGTGAGCCTTATACCTTCCACAAAGACAAGCTGGTTAACCATTGGAAATTTCAATGCGATGTACTGCTTGTAGACCTTCTATCAGTGGAGGGTTTAAGAACTTGGACAAATATCTGTTAAGAAGGATTTTGGCAGATCAAGGCTGACTTGGGGCAAGGAAGTACTTGAAGCTCTAAAGGCCACGCCAGCCCTTCTGCTTGTTCTCTTAATACTTAGCATTCTTGTATGAATGAAAGTCTCTAGTCCAACGGTATCTGTATGTGGTTTGTAAGTAATTCTTGTGCCGGTTTTGTGCTTGGTAGTACAGACCTGTCTTAGTAAGGAAGTGAACCAGTGTGGACTGCTAAGAACAGCATCCCTAGATCTCCCTGGGATGTGCACAGACCAGATAGGGACCAAGGCAGTGTGCCCTGAGACAGGGCACCTCAGAAACATCTGCTATGACAACTTTGCTGTGGACTGTCTGGTACTTTTAGTCTCCACTATCCACTGAAGTAAATGGTGGCATGTGTCTTATGGACGTTTGACACATACAGATTTTGCCAAGTGGTTTACAAGTTCAAGAAAACTGGATGCTCCTTATCTAGTTACTGCTTTTTGCATCTTCAATGTCCCTTGACAAGTCCTATGTCAGTTAGTGCCCCACGCTGGCTATTTTGCATGAAAAGGATTTCATTAATTTTGAACTTAGTCCTCCATTTTTGTTGGTGGTCCTCAAGTTCTTCTGTTACAAGACAATGTGCTCATGGTGACAGTTTTCATTCTGTATATTTCCCCTGTCCTCTGCAATATAAACAGGCACTCTGCTTCAGTTCCTCTCCGTAAGAGGATTATTTTGTACCTAGTCTTTCTATATCTGTATGGTTATAATTCTGCTGTACGCTTTTAGAGGTGTGACTAGCACTGGCTGCAGTGTGATAAAAAGACAGTACTGACTGATACCATGTTCTGTAATGTCTTCTGTCAGGTTCTTCATAACTGCTTCAGGTTTTATTTTCTAAGTGAATGCTTCTGTCAAGTGTTGCAGCCATCCTCATCTGTTAATATCTTTAACAATGTAAATTGCACACAAAGTTGTAATTAGTGGAGTCCCATTTTTTGTTTGAAGAGTTGGTGTGTAAGTGTGCCACTGCACGTAAGGAGTCAGCGTGTCTTCTGTAGAGACAAACAGTGCCCCATGGGTCTGTTATGTTCCTATTCTATTCTCCATTGTGTCCCTGTTTTATTAGGATTAGAATTCTTTGATGGGTCATGTAAATAAAAGTGGGCTTGTCAGCATATTGCACTTCAGTGTTTTGAAAATGGCTCTCAGCAAGGTTTCTAAAGACTGTAAAAGCTAATAAGGGACATAGTCAATAAAGAAAACTCCTCGTAAGCAGTAAGGAAAAGCAGTGACTCATACAATGGTTGAGGTTGGAAGGGACGTCTGGAGGTCGTCAAGCAGAACTAGTTGCCCAGGACCATGTCCAGACAGCCTTTCAATATCGCCAAGGTGGGAGACTCCACAACCTGTCTGGGCAACCTGTCGCCCTCACTGTAAAATACCATTTGTTGATGTGCCAAGGGAACCTCTTGTGTTTCAGTTTGTGCCCCTGGCAACAGGTCCTGTCACTGAGCACCACTGAAAAGAGCCTGGATCCATCCTCTTTGCATGCTCCTGTCAGGTATTAAT
Organism: Oreocharis arfaki; assembly: GCA_013398015.1. Lineage (NCBI taxonomy): Eukaryota > Metazoa > Chordata > Aves > Passeriformes > Paramythiidae > Oreocharis > Oreocharis arfaki. The sequence continues at coordinate 76,959 of VZRR01006394.1, read as the reverse complement.
ATACATTAATGAGCTCCCCTCTGAGCCTTCTCTTCTCCATACTGAGCAGTACCAGCACTCCTGGCCTTTCCTCACAGAAGAGATGCTCCAGTCCCTGTGTCATCTTCATGGCTCATCTCTGCACTCCCCAGTATGTCCATGTCTCTCTTGCACTGGGGACAGCACTCCAGCTGTGGCCTCATCATGCTGCACTGAGGGGAAGGATCCCCTCCTGGATGTCACTGTGCCCAGTGCAGCCCAGGTACCCCACCCTCACTGCTGCCTCGTGTTCCACTTGGGGTCTTTGTCTGAGGTTGTTCTTCCTCAGGGGCAGCAATTTGCACTTCCTGGTGAATTTTGCCAGGAAATGTAAGGGTACGTGCAAGGTGAGAGCACACCTCTTCTTCATTAAGGTCAGGCAGTCAAGGAGGTTCTCCATGCTAAGGGAATACTAAGTAAATGGGGAAAGTGCTACAGAAAAAGAGAGACACAAGGCTGTTAGTCAAGGGGTAATGGTGACAATGCCCGAGAGCAGACTTCCACTGGCTGATGAGCCTTTAGGAAACTACAGTCGTAGCTTTCAAGAGGTCTAAGCTGAATTAGTGCAGTCCCTGGGACCTGGAGTTGCTGAAGGTGGTGGCTGTAGAAGTATGAATAAATGCTGAGTTTCTGTGCCTTTTTGGTTCCCCATTGGTGCTCAGTGTAGGATGAATGATTTCCAAAGATCTAAATAACAAAACAACAAAATTAGATGATAATGTGACATTATTTGGCACAGTAGAACCATAACCTGTCTCTTAGGATTGGGGAAGAGTGTTTCAAAACTGGATGATAATATGGCAGAAGAAATTCCAGGTTGATGAATTTATATGTCAAGTGCATAAAGAAAATAAACCTACCAATGTAGCCACATTGTTGCTAAAATTATTTCTTTCGGCTCAGGAAAGAAATCTTGGCATCTTTATAGAGTTCTCTGCAAACATGAGCTTAACAGTAGTGATTAAAATGGAAAATTTGATGTTAGCTATTACAGGAAATGAATTAGCAAAGCTGAAGTTACTGTTGTAATATTGTATAAATCCGTGGCTCTCCTATGTTCTGAAGAGACAATGGAGTTCTGTATCCCTTAAGATGCCGTGACCAGTAGAACTAGAAGAATTCTAGAAAAAGTTGCGGAGTACTCTCTCTCTGCCGAATTCTTGGTTCGGTCGTGGACGGTCAGGACAGACAGTGACGGAGATTTCTATTCTCAGGTTTTAGATCATGATGTTTATTGCAGAAGGTGTGGGAAAAGAGCCCTGCCAGGAGCTGCCACTTGCAGCTCCAGGCAGGTCGGAGAAGTTAGAGAGCAGGCGAGAGGGGAGGGAGTGTCAGAGTGTGACAGAGTGAGAGAAGAGGAGAGCAGAGCAGAGCAGAACAGAACAGAATGCTCTCAAGGGTGATTACAATACATTAAATCATCTTCTGTGTTGAATATTCTAATTTCCATGAACCAATCTAGAATAAGCTACAAATCCTACAACATTTGCCTACAGCCTATAAGAATCATTACATTAACCTATGGCATTATATTTTAAACTCTAAAAGTTGATCTTCGGACTCTTTGATGAGTTTGCAGGGTCTTCCTTGATCTTCGGACCTGTCTACATGTAGAGGGCATTGTTTAAACAAAGGGGGATTACCTATAGCCGGTATACATTGTTTTCTAGTTGTTCAGTGACTGGAGTTGGGTAACTCAAAGCTTGTTTTCATCTCAATCTCAGCATCTTTTGCCAGGTGATCATATTTGTAAGGTTTTCCTGTTCTATCTTCCCCAACAAAAAGTGATAAGGATAGTGAGAGGTGGAGAGATTTCCATCAGAGGAGGCCTGTGAGAATTCTTTAGAGAAATTGTATGTGAAGGTAAAAGTGCTAGAGATCATCACCCACCACTGAGGAAAGGCAAAGCACAAATGGACTTAGGATTTGTAGAAGATACAGGCATGTGATGAAATTATGAGGCAACAGGCTTAAAATGAGCACAAAATATTGTGGGTGTTGGTTTTTTTTTCAGCTGAACATAAGCCCAGATGTGCCCAGGTGGGCAGGAGGCCAATGGCACCTGACTTGTACCAGCACTGGTGTGGGCACAGCCCCAGGGCAGTGCCTGTTCCTGTGCTGGCACTGCTGAACCACCTCCTGTCCTGGGGTAGTTGTGGGCCCCTCAGGACAAGAAGGACATTGGGGGGCTGGAGCGTGTCCAGGGAAGGGAACGGAGCTGGGAAAGGGGCTGGAGCCCCAGGAGCGGCTGAGGGAGCTGGGAAAGGGGCTCAGCCTGGAGCAAAGGAGGCTCAGGGGGGCCCTTGTGGCTCTGCACAACTCCCTGACAGGAGGGGGCAGCCGGGGGGGGGGTCAGGCTCTCCTCTCAGGGAACAGGGACAGGACAAGAGGAAATGGCCTCAAGTTGTTGGGAAATATTTCTTCACTGAAAGGGTTGCGAAGCCCCGGCACAGGCTTCTCAAGGAAGTACTAGGGTCACCATTCCTGGGGGGATATAAAAGACATGTGGACATGATGCTCGGGGACATGGCTTAGTGGTGGACTTGGCAGTGCTGGACTTACGATATGATGATCTTGAAAGTCTTTACCAACCTAAATGATTCTGTAGTTCTGTTCTGTGATTAGTAAGTGGACCATGTTCCCCCTCACTCTTAGGGCACTGCACTGCATTCACTCTGTAAATTGAAGTATAAGGGTGGAGAAGGGGTTCCTCTGCTGCCAGAAATGCCAAGCCTCCAGGCTTCCCCCTTATGAGGCATGCTGTCCATTGATCCTTTGAGCCCAGTGTCTAGCTGTCTCTCCTTCCCCACATCAGGTATACGCAGCAGCAGGCCCCCGTTTCAGTTGACACTCCATCCCCAAATTGCAAATCTTAAGTGTCAGTCTTTTCAGAAGGGTGGGGAAAAGGCTTGCGTGAGGGAGGAGAGAGAATGTGAAACGGGATTGGGCGTACCAGCATCCTGCAGCCCAGGGAACTACCTCGCTGCTCCTGCATGGCTGCAGTGCAGAGCCCACCTCCACTAAGGTCCCGTGCTGCTGGACCTCTGCCTGGTGAACTGGCCAAGGCGGCCGCAGAGGGGCAGTGCGGAACTGCCAGGACAGTGTCCGTGCTGACCCTGGCTGTGTGGAGCTGCTCCCGCACCGACAGCGCAGCTCGGGAACACGGCAAGAGTCTGCCCTGTGCTGCCGTCCGGCGCTGCTGCTCCAGTGTTCAGAGCCTGCTGATTTTACAGACATGTTCTGGTTGAAACTAGTGGCGAAGACAGAGGAGAGATGGACATTGCCTTTTGCCAACCAGCTTTTCTGGAAGTGCAGGTCTAGACCACAGGAAACCCACGGAGAGGCAGGAATCAGTTTTAATGCAGATTAGATCAGTGAGAGTGAATTGAAAGAGCAACAGGACAACAGGAGAAAAGACAGGCATACAGAGGTGTGTAGGTTGGCAATGTCATTTTAAATGTTGATATCAAAACCAGATATTAAGGATAGTCTGACATATTATAGCAAAATGCTTAAAACATATTCTGAAAATAGGAATGGGAGAATGATTGATGTGCTGAACTGGAGGAGGTGATTATGACTGTGTAAAACTCCTTATGATCTTAAAGATGCTGAAATGCTTTGGGCACAGTCTCCAAAAGCAGTGGCTGTCTCCTTGGCAACAGGAAGGCATCTATCTGTTCCCATGGCAATGGACTGGAGGGGTGCTCGAGGAGGGCTTGTGCAGAGCTCGTCAGCGCAGGCTCCCAGCTCCTTGTTGCTCCTCCCTGGAGCAGAGGTTGTGGGCACATTCAGGTGCTCTGATCCTGCGGCTGACAAGGAGGAGTGAACTGGAATAGTGTGGTACTGTTCCTGCTCCCTGTGTAAAACAGATTAATTGTGCAGTGTTGTTTCATCTGGGGAGTTTCTTTCTCAGTCCCTAATTGTCAGCATTAAAGACTTCTTTGCAGCTCCCCATAAGGAAAGCAGGATTTTTGCCATCCAGAGAGGCATCAGAGAGTGTTTGATGTTGATTCTTTAAAAGGAGTGGACAGACAAATCTGAAAAACAGTAAACAAAGTATATGCAAGGAGTCTGCATCTCAGCAGCCCTTTCTAGTGTCTAAAAGGAGAACTGTGCAGAGGTACTGACAGGCCTATCTGCACTAGGTCCACCACATAAGAACTGCTAATAAAGTAAGCAAACTATGTATAATAGGCACCACTTCTTCTGAACCCACTGTGATGCTCTTCTAAGGGAGCCAACTCATATTTAGCACCAGAAGTAAGATCTAAGCATGGTTTGATGTTTTTATCTTTTTAAAATATGAGGCATGGGATGCAGAAGCACTAATGGAACAGTAATCATTTCAAAGAGATGAACTGGGAAAATTATTTTAGAAGCAGCATTTTGAATGCCTTTCTATATATTGTGTGTAGGTATTACTAAGCAGTGTTTGTTTTAATTTTTTTCATCAACAGCCTGCTTTTCATTCCAGTAGCTTCTTCCTAGTCCTGCATTAAAGGATAGCAAAATAGAAATGCATTACTTACTTTCATTATCATACTGTTTTGCCCCCTAATACCCTCTAAGGCAAAAAGCACTTTCAATCACTGCTTCTAGACTGGTATATATGCTTTGAGGTAAAGGCGCTCTAGGTGTTTTGTCCTTGCCTTGTTTCTGCTCCAGTATCCAGGCTGTGGTTCCTCATATGAATTCACTGCATGTTGATTGGGCAAGCTGATTGAGTTACTTGTCATGCTTAAGTCTTTCCTGAGTAGAATCATAATATCATAGAATGGTTGAGGTTAAAGGTGACCTCTCAAGATCGTGTGTTCCAACCTCCCATCTCAGAGCTGGGTCAGCTTGAGCAATTTGCTGAGTCCCAAGTTCAGTGAAATTCTGAATATCTGCATGCAGTGATGGAGCTAACTTGCTCTTTGGGCAACCTTTTCTAAGTAAAAATCTGTTCACTTGTTGTGTATGTGCATCTGGTTGAGACATTCCCTAACCTTGTCTTCCTTCACTGAGGGCAGGTCTTCCTTGCTTCAGATGTCCTTACTGGTCATAGGAGCCTGGAATTCTTGACAGCCAATCTTGCCAGTAAAGAAAGATGCAGAGAAGGCATTCAGTACTTCGACCTTTTCTGTGTTCGTTCTCAGCAAATGCCCTCCCCAGTAAGCCCACATTCTCCCATGTCTGTCTTTTACTGCTGAGATATTTGTAAAAACCTCTCTGTCTGCCCTTCATGTTCCTCACTATATTCAACTCCAGGTGGGCTTTTGTTATCCTAATTGCATCCCCGCATGCTTGGACACCATCTCTGTATTCCTTCTGGGTCACCTGTCCCTGCTTCTGCCTCTTGTAATGCTTCAGCTCAGTCAGGAGCTCCTTGTTCATGCATGCAGGCCTCCTGCTGCTTTTGATTAATTTCCTGCCTGTGGGATGAAGCAGTCTTGAATTTGGAGGAGTTGATCTTTGAAAATCAACCAGATCTCCTGGAACTCTCCTCTTTCCAAGGCCATAACTCATATAATTCTTCCAAGAAGATCCCTGAACAGGCCAAAGACTGCTCTTTTGAACTCTAGGGCTGTGATCCTGTTTTCTACCCTGATCTATCCTCTCATGTTCCTGAAATACCATCTCATGGTCTAGCCAAGGCTGCTCTGACCTTCACATTCCTGACCAGTTCTTCCATGTCCAGAGCACCTCTCCTTGTCTGTTCCTCAGTTGCCTGTGTTAGGAGTTTATCTTCAGTGTGGCTCAGAAGCCTTATGGATTGCTTGTGCCCTGCTCTGTTATCCCTTCAGCAGATACTGAGGTGGTTGAAGTCTTCCATGAGGACCAGAGACTGTGGACATGGGGATTTTTGCTGCTGTCTGTGGTCTCACTACTTCTTCCTCAGCAGGCAGTCTGCAGCTGGCATCTACCACGGCACTACATGTTGGTCTGCCTGATAACTCTGATCCTAACTCTGGTCCGTGAGCTCTCAGCTGATTCTCTGTCCATCCCAGGATGGAGCTCTGTGCACTTGGCTGAAGGGCAGCTCCTTCTCCTCACCCCCCAACCTGCCCTTCCTAAAGAGTCTGTCTCCAGCCATCACAGCACTCCTGTCCTGTGAGTTGTTAGTTACTTTGGAATTCAGTGCATGTTCAGGGCGAAAAGGGACCAGAGAGAGCGTCACTAATAGCATGGATGTTTGGAAGTTTTCTGTGAGGAGATAGAGGTGGGCTGTCGGTCTGGGAGCAGATACAGCACCGTTGCTATAGGAATCAGGAGAATATGTCACAGCTTCATCAGTTTGAAGAGAGTGACTGAGGGCCTTCTGTCCTCCAGTCATAGGCAAATGGCAGAAAAAGCATTTCACACGTTCCTGCTCTCTCAGATGCTTTGCTGCAGGGAGACTGCAACAAGATCGGGAACTGAAATATTAATTATTGGAGTTATATGTGGTTCATTCTTCACCAGCTGCCAGACAGAACAGTAATTTTCTGAGGGTGTTCTTCAGGGTTTTGTCTGGTTTGAAATGTCAGAGACCTATTGTTTCTGCAGGCAGGCAAGAGGGTTTACAGCACTGGCCTTTTGAGAGACAAATGGAGTTGAAGTATAAGGGAAGATCAATGCTAAGCCTTAAAATAAGGCCATAACAGGAGAGGGATGTAGACCTGCAACTGATTTTTGATTAAATAGTTTCTCATGAGGAACTGTGATTGTTGACTCCTTGCAGCAGTGTGGAAGAGACAAGGCATCCTGGAGTTGCATGGCAAAGTGGATGCAGGGCAGGGTAAAATCAACAAATGCGTAAGGCTGATGGGATGCAGAGGGATGCAGAATTGGGCTCTTATCTATATGCAGTATCTATACTGCATATAGACAGTTTCAGAGCAAATTTTAGCCTGTGGCATTCCAAGAGGATTTAATCAGAGTGAAAGAAAAACTACTTGCCAAGTTCAAAAGAGACAGAATTGCGGTTTTGTGATGTGCAACAGCAGGAGCTTGAACTGGGGAGAGGAAGGATTGACTCGAATAGAAGGAGGTGGAGAAACAGAAAATGAAAAAAAAGAGTAACTGTCAAAACAAAGTCAGCCTAGTGGAAGAGTTGCTAAAGATCAAATGCAGCAGGAAAGGAATAAGTTATGTGATAGACAAAAGAAGATTTTCTGAAGAACAGAAATACAACAAGCTTTTTTTGTGTTGGAATATTTCTTGGCTCCCTGTATCTCTTATTATTGGAATATTAGTGATTAACTTTCCATTACATAAACTTTTCACTATTTTTTTCGGTTTGTTTAGCTTGTTTAGATTAGGTGAATATCCTACTGAAGATTAATATCCAAGATCTTAACTAAAAGGATTTAAGGAAATGCTGGTTTAATTGTCATGGTATCTCAGACTTACAACTAACAATTTAGAAAGCCTTTCTCTCTATAACCTTAGCAGAAATTTATGTATTATTATTTGGCATCATATTTATAATTAGCATTTGGTGTTGCTGTATCATATGCATATATAGCAGCTTGGCTGTAGCATCAGAACACTAGGGAATCTCTTTGAAGAAGGAAGCATAGTTATTTTCCAAGAGACAATAAGGTAGTCAAAATCCCCCACAAGTGCATTATTTCTATGGTTTCAAGTTGCAGGCTGGGTATTAATTGTTCAGAAAACAGGTGCCAAGGATGGGGTGCACAGGGTAGGAATTTGGTGGCTATTCCAAACAAGTGTATCTAGACAGCTGGCATGCCTGTCGGGATGACTGGTGTTCTCTATTCCACTGCGCTCCTTCTATTTCCATCTCTTAACTTCATCTGTAAACTGTCAAGGTCAGAGACTACATTGTTCTTAGCTGTACCTCCTCATGCTCTCAGGCACCAGAAACCTCTGAGTCCCAAGAATGGGAAGGATTGTGACGTGGCAGAGAATGTGACCCAAAGTACAACACACAGCTCTTCTCCCTCTGACAGTTCATGGCCCTGCACAAACACGCCCCTCTCCTGGGAGTTCTCCAATGTAAACTCTGTTTGTTTTGAAAAGTACTGAATGCCATGATGATTCAACTTACGTTTCTTCTGCCTGTGTTTCTTCTGCACATTTGGAAGATGATTTAACAAGTCACTTGTGCCACCACTTGTGTGCCTTGTCATTCAGACGTGCTTTTTCCTGGGATCACATGCGCCGTGTTCCTGTGCATGCTGTGTGCCTGGTGACCCCATTGCCAAAGGCAGCTTGCGGCTCTGAGCTGGGAGCTGCCAGCCTGCTGTGCCTGTGCTCTGGTGAGGGAGAGGAGCAGACAAACCACTGTGTTGTGCTGAAGCCAGACAGTTTCCACTTCTGCAATGCTCAGTTGCTGAGAATGAGCCTTAGTCGAAAGCCCATTGTCCAGTTGGAGCCCAAGTGCTGTAATCATGTCTCTGTGCCACGAGCTGCTGTGTTCACGGTTCTGTGATTTCACACATGTATTTATGTACTGGGTGAATCAAGGCTGAAAGGATTAGCAAACCATCCTACCTGCTGCACAGACATAGCACAGTTCTTCCACCTCAGGATTTATCTTCCACCTGCTTGATTTTTTTCCAGCTTAAATCTCCCATCTAACATTTTAGGCCAAGTTGAGTTTTTTATCCTCTCTCCTGACTGGCTGTGAATTTTTTCCAAAATCTTCTTGTGTGAGGATTTAATCTACATATATTTTGCTTGCCTCTTTTAGATCTTTGAAGGAGATAAAAAAATCTATAGGGAACAACCAACCTTGGAGTCCACAGTAGTCACTTTCCTTCCACTTGTTTCTATTACTTGTTTGTACCTTTTCAGTAATGTTACATACAAATTATATACAAATTATGTTCCTATTAAGAATTTCAGGCATATGATAATGTTTTACTACATTGCCTCTAAGTCACATTTGCCATTTCCCACTGGCTGCCATTGTTTTTTTCTAAAGCCATTGTTTGCTGTAATGATGTACCGTTTGAGATTGACTTTTTTGGGGGTAATCTGTAATTGTTGTAATTATTCTGCCAAATAAAATAATTTTAAAAGACATTTGGCCTTGTCTGGCAATGAAGTTTTTTTATGATCACCACTATTACTTGTTCTCAGTTCCATCATGTTCTAAGGCCAATGTGATTGTATTCCCCTCTTAGTTGTCCTTCCAGTCCAGTTGAAGTGGGAGCTGGATTTATGAGACAGTTGATGCCAAGATTGCTCTGTTTTCCTTCTTTGGTTCTGTGCTTTCTCCAGCCTCCTAGTGCTCAATTCTTAGGCAGCTGTGCACATTAATACATCCTTCAGTTCATTTTTACTGACTATTGATTTGCATAAACTATAGATACTTTTCAAATGATTTTCAGTCAGAATAGGACATAATTCTTAGCATTGCTAGTATTAATCAGAATGGACTTTAAATTTGTTTTTCCTGACAAACAAACAGGAAATCCTGTGGGTTTTCTGACAATACAGAAGGGCAGAAGTACTCTAGGGAGATGAACTGGCTACATCCTAAGTCCATGCAAGGCTCAACAATGATTTTTGAAAGAGAAAATAACTGAGCATGAGAAGAATATGCATGGTGTGAAAAAGCAGCCTAAGTTTACTAATCTACTCTTTCTCAGATAAGTAATTTTCTACACAAAGGAATCAATGTCTTTCTTGTCTAGACTTGAGTGAAGCCTTTGATACAGTGTGATCTGAAAATTTGGTTGGGACTCAGAAGACAGGAAATAGCAGAACTGCAAAGTAGGTAAGGAGCTCAGTAAAGAAGACATAAAAGACATTGCAGTTTCTTCAGGATTTGTCTTGGTATCGATGTCATTTAATATTTTCACTAATGCCCGTGGCACAAGAATAGGCAATGTAATACTTAAATTTGCTGATGATGCAAAACAGGTGTTGTTGAAGCAGAAGTGAACAGGTTATATGGCAAGAACTGCTTGACTGTGAACTACACAAACAGAAACCAGCTGGTATCTGGTGACAGTACAGTGCACAGCCACGCACCTGGGGCATTGTCACAGGAGTAGGCACTGTATGCCAGAAGCTGATCTAATGACAGTGCTTAAGAAGGAGAAACAGCCCGGTACATCCATTCACCTTCAAGAGAATGTGGAGCTGTCACTGTCAGGATGTTGTGGAAGGCAGCTATGAGCCTAATGAGGTTTGATGGGTTTCTGCTCGTGAGAAAAGTCTTAATGGCACACGAGGATGTGGCCTGGACACTGGAGGTACAGTTCTGTCTGCCCATATTCTAGCCAGGTTAACTGGGACTGACAGGAAAAAGATGGAATTATGAGAAAGGGGCACAGAGTTTTAGGAATGCAAATAACAGTTTCACTTGTTTAGTCTGACAAAAGGAGGAGTGAATGTGGATGTGACTGGTATGCAGAAATGCCTCAAAGCATAAACATTAGACACAAAGGACCTTTAAGGACAGTGTTGGTGTTAGCAGCTGTCCCCTAGGAATACCAAGATTTAAAGTGCTGGGCAATAAACTTGTATCTGAAAGGGTTATTATATGTGACATGGTTGCTGTTGATTATACATAGAATCAGAGAATTGTAGAATGGTTTGCGTCAGAAGGGACTTCCCAGTCCAGCCAGTAGACCAGGTTGCTCCAAGCCCTGTCCAGCCTGGCCTGGAACACTTTTAGGGATGGGGCAGCTACAGCTTCTCTGGGCAACCTGTGCCAGGGCCTCACCATCCTCATTGAGAAGAACCAGTGGTTCCCAGTTGCTGACCCAATGGTTCCCTCAGCTGTGTTCTGTCAGTGAGTGACAGTAGGTGAATCTTTAAGATGCTCGTACCAAATGTACCCCAAAGCCATCATTCTAACCACCAAATATCATGAAGATACTTACACTTTTTGGACGAGGGGGCAGTTGGTTTGAGGGTAGTTGTTGATAGGTCTTTTTCTCTGTTCCCTCAGGATTACCCATCAGGAATTCCTCTATTTCCTTCACTTTTGAAAAATTCAAATCTGTATTCCCAACTGTTCTCCTTCCAGGACAAAAGTCTTACTAGTAACCTCTCACATTTTGCAGCTCTGCTCTGGCCCTTGGCTAGAGTATGAGGATTGTGGCTGCTGCTTGCAGTGCTCTGGTTCTTTGCTCAGATGTTTGAAGCCATGCACAGCTGTTGCTGCACAGACAGTGTAAAGAGGGTTGGTGAGGATGGAAAAGTGGAGGTAGATGCATGGTAGAACTAGACAGCTTACCATGAAGTCAAACAGAATTGTGCAGAATTGGCTGAAGTATTAGTATGGTTGATGACATGATGATTCTGATGACTCATTATTTTGTATCCTATAATAATACATATATATTTTATATATTTCTCCATCTTTTAGCATCCCTGCTGTTGCCTTTGATTACTTTTAAAATAATCAGGAAATAAGTTTCTCTCTCTACCTCTGCACAATGTTTGGAACCTTCAGAGACAGACACACTTTCCCTTCCCTTCCCTTCCCTTCC
>VZRR01006394.1:0-62375 GCA_013398015.1 Oreocharis arfaki | reverse complement strand
GACGCGAGGGGGGACCGCGCGCCGCGCCGCACCTCGGAACCGCCGCCCCTTCCCGCGCCGGGCGGGCGGGCAGGGCCGCGGGGCGCGCCGGGCCCGTCACGAGGGCCGCTAGAGGAGCCGCTGCGGCCCGTCCTTGGTGCCGTTTCACGCGGTGAGGGCCGGCACGGCTTCCCGCGAGGGGGGGGGCCACAGCCGCACGGGCCGGGACTGCTGGGACCTCCAGCCAGTGCGGCCCCAACAGGCTGTGTTGTAGTGCGGACTGTGAGGAAAAGGCACGGTGTCTGCCGGGAGCAGGGAAGGGGCTCAGATGACGGGAGCCAACATTTCTGTTTGAGTCTGGGCTCTAAAAAATACCGCAGATACCACCTGGATGCTGCCTTGCCAGTCATGCTGGCATGTAGAATTTAGAGTCGTTTAGGTTGGAAAACTCCCTCCAGATCAAGTTAACCTGACCTTACCACGTCCACCAGACATGCAGCAGTTGGTTCCAGATTAAATGTGCCTTTAGTTCAGCTAGAACTTGAGGAGTTGTTCCAGCACAGAACAAGGCAAGGCTCTGTTGATTTGCTTGGCATAGTCCTTCTGAGCGGCTCAGAGGGGGAACTGATAACGCCTACCCTCCCTAAGCTTCTGTGATTCCTAGGGCTATTGCCACACACTAGCACTTAGATTGGGGTGACCCTAAAAATCAGCAGAGGTCACTGTCTTCATCCCCATGTTCAGAAGGCCACGGGATCTTCATGGCTTGCCCTTCATTGCTAGTCAATGCAGTGTCTTTCTGCGCTTGTTTTTATTATTGGACGAGGGTAGAATATTTTTTATTTGTTTCTGATCTGATTCTTTTCTGTTTGCAGTCTTGCCAGAAAATTCACAGCCCCTAGACAAGAATTTCAAGCAGAGGAATAGAATAAACCCCTCTTGTAACCTGGCAACATCTCGCCTATTGCTGTTTAAAGGGAGACCAGGGAACATCGGCGCCTGTGAGCCGCCGGCGCATGGAGCTGTCGGGAAGCAGATCAGTGCCCCAGGCCATCACTGCGGGCTCGGCCATCATGGAGGAGCCACACTCTGCTTGTGGAATGGCCGCCGTGCTGGCTGCGCCACGCTCGCCCCAGGGCCGGGGAGGGGGTAGTCTGCTGTTCTCTTCTTCCCCCGTGGGCTTCATGTTCCCAGCAGTGTCCTGGGATGTCACACACGGTCGTGCAGGGCTTTGTGTGATAAGCAGTGAGCTGCTGATTTCTTACAGCAGCTGTGATGTTAATAATTTGTCTGCATCTGTCAGTCACCTGGGGTCTCTAGTGGATCCATCACAGTGGTACCAGAGCATCCCAAGAGTGGTCACTGGGGAGAGGCAGTGGGAGTATTGGAAAGAAGCCGTGGGAGCTGTGCCGCCATGCTGTTCCCCACCCCCTTCCTCCGCTGATCTCACACTCTTTCTTTCTCCTTCCTTCCACATGTTGTCCCTCCCTGTTCCCAGCTCCGGCCTCCCGCGGCTTCTCTCTCTTGTCCAGAGGGGTTAGTTCTCGTCCCTCATGCTGGAAATGCTGCCAGCGAATGTTTCTGTGTGCTGCCTGCCAGGTCCCTGGGGAAAGCGCCTGGAAATGCAGTGCGGGAGGAGCAGTGGGAGCTAGGGAAAACCACTGCTCGCCTGCTGCATTTTCTAATGGGAAAACGTCTCTGTGAGGTGCTGAGCTCTGTGTCACGGCTGAAGTTGCCCCCTCCCCCTTGCCCCAGAATTTCCCATCCCTGATGCAGAGGAGGAGAGGCTGCAGCACCACCACGGAAAACTGAGACGTGTTTTTCAATTTGCCTCCTGCTTATCTCTGCTGTTTGGACAGAGAGGTTTAAAAAGCTGGATTTTCTGTCCCTGCAGAGTAAACAGACAGAGCCCGGCAGCACAAACTATTTCTGGCTTATCAGTGGAGGAATGCAGCAGCTGAGGCTGAGCGCGAGTGGGCCGTCAGGAAGGCCCTGAAGGGGCCCCCTCCCCACTCCGCGCTATTAGAAGTGTGAGAGCCCAGCAGGACTCAGAGGGGAGAGTTGGAGAAAAAGGCAGAAAAGGGAAAGAAAGAGGAAGAGAGAGAGTGAGAGAGGCTGAGCAGACCCTGATGGCTACAGATGAAGTTACAGGAGGGGCTCGCAAAGCTACGAAAAGCAAACTTTTTGAGTTTCTGGTCCATGGGGTGGTGAGTCGGGAAAGTTAGTGAGCTGGCTGGCTCTGAATAGAGGGATGAGTGGAAACTGGAGGTTCTGTGTTGGGCTGGATCGGCTCCTGCAGTGTGGTCCTGGGGCGCTGGTAGCTGCCTCACCAGGGGAACACCGGGATCTGTGGAGCCCCCAGCCTATGCACTGATTCATTGATAATACAGGCTTGTGTCTGGGGGGATGTGTGCTGTGCTTTTTGCTGTGATTCTCCATGAATGGTGAATAGCATGCTTTTCAGCCTGATCATGGTGCAGAATCTGCACTGGATCTAACCCAAATGGGCTTGTAGGACACTTCGTTCTGTAATCAAACTTGTGTTTTGAAAAACAATTCTGATGAGAGCCTGATGAAGCCTTGGGGTGCTGCCTCTGGTTCTTGTCTCCAGTCTTGGCTCGTATGTATCCTCTGGCTACTTAACAGGTGACTTTCAGGGGCTTGAAGAGATTAGCTCTGCAGATCTGTAACAGTCTATGGAAACTCACCCATGAGAGAATTTCAGGGTGCCATGCTTAATTAAAGCAATCCTTCAGGTCTTTAAAAATGTTCCAGCTTTTGTTTAAGAATCAGGTCTTCGATCTCCATTTAAGGGGAAACACTCACCCTGTTTTGCTGCCATTGGAAACGTTCTTTAAATGGCTGTAGTGTCTGAGAGCAGTCACCATTTATAACATTTGGATTTCTAGCATTGATACACATATAACAGAAATAAGGCTGCTAAAGAGCCCCAAGCAATGCGATATTGTTCGGATACTGATAGTCCCGAGTGCTTCTTTCTTGAGGATTCTGGCACCTCCTGTGACACCTTTTTGAAGACATCAGGTGGGGGCTCTTGTACAGAGATCATAGAAACCTGTGGAGCTTGTGGCAGACTATTGAGTTGTTTCCATGGTTGACGCTTACTCCAGATGTGTAGGATCTTGTGTGTGTCCTTTAGATGCTGGATGTGGTGGGATTGGCATGGCTAAGGACTTTGAGGTGGCGTTTTGTGTTGGTGAGAGCTGTGAGGAGGTGATGTGGTGCCAGTGTACAGGAGCAGGCTGGGTGAGACTGGCAGGTTTTCGGGGGTGACGGAGAGTGGGTGTGCAGATGGTAGCAGTGGTTTTGTTGTGGACATGTGGGTTCGTCGAGGTGGTCTGGATCATGATGGCTGTGTCTGAGCAGAACCAGAAGCAAGTTGGGAGGGTGGCAGATGGGATGATTTTGCCTTTTCTAAAGTTTCCTTTGACATTTGCACACCAGCGCTCTTCCTTTAGTATCAAGAAGAGCGGCAAAAATAGTTATGTGAATTTGCTTATTCCACATCTAGCTGGCCTTCGTGTAAAAGCAGCATGCAGGGCTCTTAAGCCTGGGAAATTTTTAATTTATACTGGAATTAATATAGCGGAACTCATTTCCATTACTTATTTGGATGCCAGGAAAGTCTGCCTTTTCTGCCCTGGGAGTTTTGTTGCTAGTGGCGTCTTCCTTGAATATATGCATTAGCCTGGAATATCTGTATATGTTTGTCATCTTCCTGCTTCTTGTTGCCAAGGCTGGGGCTTCTTGGCTGTTGTTCTGGTGCCTGAACACTTCTTGTATCACCCTCTCCTTTCCTTCATTATCATCTCTCTTAGTTCTGCTTTGCTGCCTGGTTTGTTCTTTCCTTTACTTTCTTCCTCATCTCAAGTTCATTTTGATCGAAACATGGGTTGGGGTAGTCACTCTTCCATTACTTAAAAAAGATGAAAAAAACTTAGAACTTTTTTTATCTCTCCAGGCCCTGTATCCTACCAAATAAGAGAACGTGCCATGCCAGCATTACCTTGAGTTTACCTAGTGCTGGCTGCCGTGTTTTATTACTACCCAAAGTGTGTCAACATCTGAATTAATTCCTTGAAAAATCAAGCCGCATAGCAAACTTCAGTGGAGTTTCGTGGAGTCAGATTCTGCTCTAATTTCAGGGACCAATCTCTTCTTCAAATGACTGATTTTTTATTCTGTGGTAACATTATTTAATTCGGTTATTGAAAATTATTTTCTTTCCACCCCCTAAAAATAGGGAGAAGCAAACAGGTAGAATGTTGTGAGAATTTTTTTTTTTGCTTTGTTGACACTTAAATGAACAGGATAATTCTGCGGTATTTCCTAAGGGCAGTTAGCTCTTGGATTCACTTGATCTTTCTGGAAACATATATTCCTTTGCTAAGGTCACTTTGCCCTTTGCTCTTGTGCACCTGATCCTGCTTTTGTGCTTTTCCCTACTGCCAGCTTAGACAATGTTTTCTTCCTCATTTGTCCCAGGCAAATAGGATCCTCCTGAAAGGTGAAATATCTTAAAGGTTAAAACTTTCAAGTGGGATGCTTCTTTCTCCTCCTACTTGAGACCTTGATAGTTTGTTACACCTCTGGTTAGCAGTTGGGCTTTTTAAAAGGTTACATTTATTTCAGTTATTTATTTTTACTGTACTTTTACTCCTGTTCTGTTTCATCTGTGTCTTGCACATCATTTTTGTGGGAGGAATTTTTTTTTTCCCCCCGAAGGCTTCATCCTGTACTTTGTCCTTTTGTTGTTGTTGTTGTTCCTCTCTTTTTCTAGCATTTTTGTGGACAAATATGGCTTTAATTGCCACATTTATGTTGATTATCTTTTTATCAATGCATTTTCTGCTGTCCAGTAGTACATTTCAGGCAGTCTTTTTGACATCTCTCCAGGTGTCCAGCTGTTGCCTTACATTTTGTTGAACAAGTCAGTAGTCTTGCTGCAGGTCATTCCTTTCCTTGGTTTCCTCTGTCCTCTAGTCCCTACCACAGGCCTCATTGCCATCTGGGTCCCTTAAATGGATTCTGCCTTTGTCTCCCTCCCCTGCTTTTTTCTTTGTTTCTCTCTGTTTTTTCTTTTTCTTACTCAAGCAGGTATCTGTTTAGTCTTGAGAAGGTCTGTAGTGCAGGTCTTGTCAAAACTCTTGTCCAGACATCTATCCTCTTGTGACTCGATTGCAGGAACCTTCACTCGGTGCCTTGTGCTGGCGACCTTGGCTGTGTCATCTGCACACAAGAACCTGCTGAGAGGTTCATTTTCTTCTCCCGTTGTTCTGACCTTTTTAATCTGCTTCTGTGTCCTTTTCCTGTTCCCACTTTATCTTCCTTCCAAAGACAATCTTCTTGCCTTTTATCCACCAGATACCCCTATAAATGTCTATGTGCCTTTCTTAACTCTGGAGTCATAGCTGTATTTACAATGTACTTGCTGTCAGTTCAAATCACCTTCTTTTTCCCGTAGTGATCTTGGTCTTTGTCCTCTTTGCTATGCTTAGGAAGCTCTCTGTGGCAATAGAAGTCCTTATCCATATTTATTTTCTGCTAATAGGTGTTATTTCATAGTTCCTGCTAATCTCTACAGTTTAATATCAGTTACACTCCAAGATTGTTAATTCATACAAACCTGTGTGTCACTGATGTCACTCCTTTGCTTATCCTCAGTCCTCTTTTTGTGTGCCTATCTATCTCTCAAATTTGGTCATAGGATTTTATGGTAAGTATATAAACTGTCTTATATGAAATGACATTTACAACAGTGAAAGAAGAGTGTCAGAGCATGCCAGCATGTAAACAAATATTTAATATATATGATAAATAACTTGTCAGTGTTAGAACAGATGAACAGGTCTCATGGGTATGGAGGGTCTATAACAGATTTATCAGTGATTTGGAAAAAGGGATGAGTAATGAATTTCATAAACAAATTTTGCATCTCGTGATACATTGCTGGGTTTAAATGAAATGTCACCATTCAGGAGAAAGGCTTGGATGGCCTGTGAGCTGCCTAGTATCTAGATAATAAGAAATCAAGTGAACTGTTAGCCTGATTGGGAAGTGGGGCAGGGAATAACGCAGAAGCAATTGTAAATCCATGGTGTATACTTACAAGAATGTTTTTCTGATTTTGGTGATCTGTATGACTAACAAGCCAAAAGACTGAGAACTCAGAGGGCAGTAGTAGTGGGAGACCTCTGAAGGCTTCATCAATAGGGGAATAGGGGTATTTTTGGTTTTATTTATAATGTGTAAGTACAGAGACCGATCATGTAAGTTGTAAAATCTCTGTCATTGGAGGCTCTTAGGTACTGGTTAAAGAAGTAAACATTTATCAAAGATGATGGAGATACTGGTGATACTTCCTTGAGATGAGGAAGAACTGCATGACCTCAAGGACTCGTATTTCAGTATATTATAAAAATTATGGAGGTTTTATTAGAATGGGAAGAACTAAAGATATTTTCCCCAAATTGAATGGTGATCTGTTTTAAGTGAGTAAAAGTGACTGTTTCTCCCAGCCAGTCACAGGGTTGTAGAGATCACTACTGGCGGTAGTGAGGTGAAGAGAAAGGTAGAGCTTTCCTAATGAAAAACAGCCTACTAATTTTTATTTTGTCAAGGGTATAGATACCGTCTTGTCAGAGCATAAGCCAGGTAACACTAGAATGGCTAGAAAAGAGCCTCGTGAATTGTTGGTTTTGGACAGTTTGTTCCACTTCCTACCACAGGGCTCCCTGCATGGTTCTCTCTGCGAGGGCATCCTCAGGGCACGGGGCCTGGAATGAAGGCGCTGGTTTGCTGTGTGCATATGCCCTGTTGTGGTAAACAAGGAGGTATTTGGGGTGAGTAGGGCAGCCTGGAAGAAATCAAGGGACCTTACAGCAGGGAATTTGGTTGGGAAGGTAGTTGCAGGGGACAGTTAGAGTGAAGACCTTGTACAACATTCAACTATGTGAGCAAGCTGCTGGTAGAGACTGAAGCTTTGTCCTTTTCTAGCCATGGACTGATTTCAGGCTGTCAAATAGAAAAAGGTTCGTATATAATTAATAAAATAAAACCATATTAATGCTAGCCAAGGCTTTAATAGAGATCAGTGTGATTTTGTGCAATATGGGCTTGTTAAACAAATTTGAGTTGCTGGTTAAGAAAACTTGGATTTGCTGAGGAATGTAGGTGTATGGAAAAAATGGATCTGTGAGATGTTTGAATTGCTCTTCTCTTTCTTAAAAAAAACCAAAACAAAATGGTAGTAATATGAAAATAGTCAGACTGGATCATTTAGTTCAGTATCCTGCGTAGAATGGGGCAGTGGAGGGCAGCATGGAAGTACAGGAACAAGGCGAAACCTTAGTGATGCTTCATACAAATTCTCTCTGATTTGGAGATTGGGAGCTTTCTGACCCAAAGCTGGCCGTTGTGTAGTGCATCTATATGCATTTTATTTATGGAGGTTAGTCTAATGATGTCTTCTGGAACCTTTCTAAACTTCTAGCATTCAGTCTTTTGTGTCAGGAATTTTTTCAGCTTATCTTGCATAAGGAATTATCTGATCCTGCCAACTGTTGTTTGATTATTGTAAGGGAAGAGACAACGAGCTCTTGATGAGCCTTTTCTCTCTCCAAGCTAGTCATGGTGCTGCAGAACTCTGTTGTTCCTCTCCCTCCCAAAGCCATCCTTTTCAAAAAGCCAAGAGGTGCATTCTGGCAGTTGTTCACACAAAATCCCTTCCATACTTTAGATCACAGCAGTGGTATGATCAGATCTATTAAAGCTGGTGGAACTCAAAGCCAGTCTGTAAGGTTTGTTTGTTTCAATTCCAAAGACTTATTTTGGTTTTTGGTTTTTGTTGCATCCAAGTGCTCCACTTGAGCTTGGTGGCAGATTATTCTGAGCTGTGAACAGACACACATGAAATAGAACTGAACTTCGTCTCGTGTTACAATTTGCAGTTCTGTAAATGGGATGGTTTCTAAGTTAAAGACTTTTGGATTGTTGTGAACATTATATTAAAATGCCTGGTACCTGGAACACTTGGATTTACAGACTGAGAGCTTTTGGGAAATGAAGGAAGGTGAATATGGTAGGAAGCACAAATTGCAATACTGATGTTGGAGCTTACTAAGCCTCTGAAAGATTTTGACAGAATTAAAAAGGGGAACTCATGGAGTAACATCTATAATTGTAAGGAGGACAGAAGTCTTGTACCAGTTTTATTTGTCGTACTTTTAAGAGTGTGTTTTGAAACAACATATCCAGTTGGACAACCATTTGTGCAGTCAGAAACATGTTGCCATCAGACAGTATCAGTCTAGTCTAAATTTCTTAAGGGTTACAGGTACTTCTAGTTACTCATTCTTACCTCCAGACAGCATCAGGTATCTCCTCTTGCTTATGTTTATGCCCTATAGAAATCATAGAATGGTTTGGATTGGAAGGGACCTTAAAGATCATGTTGTCCCACCCCTGTGCCCTGGGCAGGGACACCTTCCACTAGACCAGATTGCTCCAGGCTCCATCCAACCTGGCTTTGAAAACGTCCAGGGATGGGGCAGGCACAACCTGGGCCTCACCACCCTCATAAGTAAAGAATTTTCTTCTAGTCTAAACCTACTGTATGTCAGTGTGAAGCCCTTCCCTCTTGTTCTGTCACTTCAGGCCCTTGTAAATAGTCTCCCTCCATCATCCTTGTAGGCCCTTTTTTAGTTAAGAAATATGCTGTTTGTGTACTTGGTGGTGGTGGTTATTTTCAGCATCTGTCAGTGTCTCTGTTAACAAGAAGCTGATGGCTGTTCCCCATGAGCCGTAAGAGCCTCCTGTTTGGTGCTGAGGTGGATGGAGTCTGTCAGGACAGGAGATTGCTGTAAATGCAGCTCAGCACTCAGCTGCAATGCAGCAACTCCTGGCTCTCTGTTCAGTCTCTTTCTGGGGCCTCTTGTGGGTGTTTTTGCTTTACTTTGCTTGACACTTTCTTTTACTTTCACCTGTCAGTTCTCCAGGTTATTTTCCTCTTACTGGTATGTCCAGACAGGAAACCTCCTTTTTTCTACTTCTGTGTTTTGACTGCTGTGGTGTACATCCCCCGAGAAAAGACTCTGCAGTAGAAGATTGTAGAAAAGCACTGCTCTAATGTTGTCTTGTTACTGCTGTCAGACAGAAGTTCACTTAAGGATGACAAAGAGGACAGAGGCAGAGCTCTGATGTGACAGGAAGTTCAGGCAAGGAAGAAGATAGACAAGCCAAATGTGTCTTCAGAAACTGGTCAGTGGAAGGCGGTGAAGGGATATGGCAGCAGGTGTCAGGGAGGTGGTATCCTGCTGCACTGACCGTATGCTCAGGTTTGAACAGCTGTAGCCGTGCACATGTGTACAGGCAATTGGCAGAACTCTTGGGGACCAGTACACATGCATGAAATATTGGTCATGTGCCTTTGTGCACTGTACTGTCTTTGCCTTGCTGCCCTGCAGGCACCTCTGCTCTGCTCTCTGGTTCGCCTTCTCAGAGCTGTGAGAGTGGTCCCTTCAACTGGGGACAGGCTGTGGTCTTCCTCATTTCCTGTGACCCACAGTGGTTTCGCCCTCTGTCCACTGAGGTGTTCATGCAGATTACTACATGTAAATGGAATCAGTGCAGGTAAAAAGGAGATAGGACTGTGGGTACAAACAGAGATGGGTCAAGGGTGGGGTCTCAGGCAGATGATTTCCCAAGAAGGAGGATGTATCAGTGCTGTTTTGCACTGCAGCGTTTCCTATGCATGCTTCTTCTTTAAGACAGATTCCATCCTGCTGAGGAAGAGAGGGAGAGACAGATCCTAACCCGTAGGCAGATGCACCTTCAAGATCTCTTTCAAAAGCCATAATGGTATTGGGAATAATCTTTAATATGAAGACTTTTTTTTTTTATGTCACTATTGTGAAAAATTCGAGGTATTGTCCATCACTGTCCTGTCTTGCACATGCATTTGAGAGCAAAATAAGCTTTTAGATAAGGTGAGGTACTGCTTGTATGTTCTTCTTTTATAAAAGTTCAAATAGATAAAGCATTTCCATATCTTGGGAGTCTGGTGGGTTTGCAGCAGCAAGGCAGTTGCACAGTTGCATAGTGAGTAATATTTTATCTATGAGTGATATCAGAGATAGGAATGTGAGAACCGAGGCGAAGGAATGAGGCCGTCAAGGAATGAGATTGAATGTGCTTTTGCTAGAGCTGCCTCTCTTGTCTCATGTTTGTCTTTTCTCTGTGTTTCTCTATTTTAGTGCTCAACAAAGGACACTGAAGGAAGTTCAAAGACATTAGACCAAGACTGAGTAGATTTAGCTTGCTGACCTTGTTCCTCAAGCCCTAAGGTGTCCTTTAGAGCAGCACCAAAATTGGCCTTCAGTTTTATCCATGTGGCCAGTCAGTCTCCGTGAGACGGCTGTGCTCAAGATCCGGCTCTTCTGAGTGACTGTCAGATGTCCCCGGCTGACTGACGGGCAGCAGCTGGCTCAGTGGTCTGCCCTTTGCTGGAAGGAGGCCACAATGCGTGGCTTGACAGGTGACAGATCTTAAATGCAGGCTCAAGAGGAGAAGCATTTTCTGGGCCATTTCTTTCTGCTGACTCTGCCTGGGTCAGAGGGTGGGGGCGCATACGTGGGAACAGAGAGCACTGTTCCCTTCCAGCTGTTCTTGGGGCTCTAGGCTCATGGCAGAAGACATTTGGAGCTTTGCACAAAGCTTCAGTTTAGTCTGTTTGCAGTTTGCCTGCTGCTCTCTCCATAGCCATACCTGCCATTGCTTTCTTATGTCAACACTTGCTGAATTCACCTGCCTGGATTCCTGCGCTGGTCACTCCAGCCTTGCCTTGCTTCTCTGTCCCTACCAGTTATAGCCCATATTGGTTCTTTGCTGATCATACATTCCTCTCCTTTCTCCAGTTTCCTTTATAGATACAAGTGTGAGGAATATGTAAGATTTGTGATGATCGGGGAGGGCACTGAGCTGGGGCTTTGGGAGCTACAGTGGATTTGAGTGGTTAATTTGGAGATGCAGGTCCAAATTATATTTAGAATTAGGTTTTATTATAATGCATAATTATATATTTAGAAATGATAGAAATTACGAGATAAAGATGAAGTAAACTTTTAAAAATAATCATGTATGTTGACTGTGCACAAACTATTTTCTTCCTACCCCCAGTGGACTGGCTTGCATACCCTCAGGGGTGTGTGCGTCTCGTTTTGGGGTCCAGTAGTGTTTTTCTCCCAAGTACTTTCTCAGTCTGCAGCTATTGAGCCAAGTATGTCTTCAATGTTGTTGGCACCCATTTGGAAGAGGGTTCCATAGGCTGATACCCACGGTGTGACAAACTCAGCCCTTCAGTGGTCTGTGAGCCTGACCTCTCCACTGGTGGCCAGGAGCAGTGAACGGTCAATACCCAACTGCCCTCCCCAGACCATGCCCGATTCTGCAGGGGTCTGGCAAATGCCCCTTTAGATCACCTTGAATCACTTCTTTCCAGATGAAAAGTCACAATATATTTATTTTTACTTCCATGGATGCAGTTCCATACATTGAGAATTCCTGTGCCGTTCGTTGTCCTTGTTTCAGCTCTGCTCTGCCATCACTGAGCTGCAGGAGCCAGAGCTGCACACAAACCTTCACTTGTGGACACACCGTGGCCGGGGGCACACTGATAGCCTCTGTTCCCTCCACTCTTATTTCTTTTCTTTAATGACGTTTTTTGACCTCTAGTAACCAGTGAACCGATTTTTTTTCTGGAAGTGTCTGTTTAAACAAGACCTTGGTTCTGCTGGGCAGCAATCAGCTTAGGGCCCATTGCTTTGTCTGTGATTCTTGGATTGGTTTTTCCCTTTTGTAATTCACTTCAATATGCATTGAAATACATTTGCATCTTCCTTTTAAGTGTTCATTCTGTCTCATAAAGTCCTTCTGCAGTTCTTGAAATTGGCCTTCATCCTTGCCAGCATGAATAACTTAACATTACCAACAAACTTTTTCACTTCCTTGCTTTTTTCCTGGCTTTTTTGGGTTCTTTTTTTCCCCCAGCTTGTTTTAAATATTCTGAAAATGGAAAGTCCCAGCAGAATTTTATATGTGCCTTTCTTTTATTTTCAGAACCAATTACTTTTGCCTCATTTCTATCCCTTAACCAATTGTTTATCCATAATGAATGCCACTACCTCTTGATTTCCTTAAAAGACCTTGTAGGGGGACTTGACTTTCGAAGGACTTTCGTTGTATGGTTATTCTTTTTCTCATCCTGGTTCAAATGCCTAGAGAGTGTGTGTGTCTGTATTTTTGCATATATCTGGACGTATACATATTGATAATTCTCAGTATGAGACTAAGCTTGTCTCTGTTTTGAATTGTGTTTTACAGGTGGTAATTATTTTTACTGGTGGTTTTCCTTGATGACTATAAACTTTTAGAATTCAGAATTGGGTTTACTAGGTGTCTTGTGCAGCATTAAAGCTTGCGAGTTGGCCCAGAGTGTCTCTCAAGAGCATGCAGAAGTCGACATAAATGCCAGGGCTTTAGAGTGCCTACAGGGGCTGCTGACACACTCCCACATCCATTTCATTCTTTTTTTTTATTTTAAAGGCTTGATCAGAGACATGACCTTTTTCTCAAAGGATTCATGTTGCATTGTGAACTGACACTGCTCTCTGGTGTAGGTGAAGTAGACGGCTCTTAATGGAAAGTGTTTATCCTGGTGTTTTGCCTGTGCTGGTTTCTGTCTCCCAGCTGATCGGAGCCGCCTGCTCATCAGTGCAGCGTGTGCACTGGGAGCGTGCTTGCAGCTCTGAGCAGCATGTGAGCTGCACCAGCTTGGACTGTGTGTCGCTGCCATGGGGTGTTCTCTTTGGGCTGAAGGTAGAGCTTCCAGCTGTAACCTGGTCTGGATATGCCACTGACCACTGAGTGTTTTCCCAAGCCAACTATTTTGCCTCCCTGTTTCCTGTCTGCTTTATCCCTGAATGCCTCTTCATGACATCCAAGACACACCAGTCACAGAGCTCATGTGCTTTGTGTTGCTGCTTAGTGCTTATCAGGATGGTCAGAACGGGGAGTCTGTTGGGGCCGGTGTCGCATGATGTACAACAAATGTCTTGGCAGCTGCAGAAGCAGGAACCAAACTGGCTTTTCTTTCTGTTTTGCTTTTCCTCCAGCGCCCTGGGATGCCATCAGGAGCTCGAATGCCCCATCAGGGGGCTCCCATGGGTCCTCCAGGCCCCCCATATGTCGGAAGCCCTTCCGTGCGACCTGGGATGCCCCAGACTGTGATGGAAACAACAAGAAAACGCACTGCACCGCAGCAGGTCCAACAGCAGCAGGTGCAGCAGCAGGTGCAGCAGCAGCAGCAGGCCACTCAGAACCGAGCTAGGAGGTGAGTGTTCTGGAAAGAAAACACAGGAGGACTGTTGCAGTTGCTGCACAGCCAGCGAGGAAAAATGGAGGTCCGAGTCAGAGCTCAGGTTAAGGGAACTGATATCCCACTTTATTTAATTACAGGCAGGCCTTATATAATCCTTGCATTGGTCTATGGCAAGGATCATTGGTCCCTGGTCCAACCACTGTTCCAAGTGATTGGCCAGACCTCACACCACCTGTTAGACTCCTAATAAGACCATCTTGCTTGTTTATGTGGAAACCAAGGACTTTCACAGAATGCTTTCAAAATGCTGGATTTTTCTCTGCCAGCAGCTTTTCAGCATCCACAGTGGACAATTTGAGGAAGCAAAGATGATCCCTGTTTAGCAGTAGGTGAGACCTCTAAGATCAAGTGAGACAGCATAGAAGATATATATATTGTCAGTTTTTTAAGCAGGAAAAACATTGGTAAATTTTACTTGGTTTTTTGTTTGTGAATGGTCTTGAACAAACCGACGGTTAATAATGTCTGGTTTTGCAGTTACTCTGCTTTTACTTTGTAGGTTTGTCAGGCCATAAATCTGTTGAGTATGTTTAGCCTTTAGAATTAATGAACAGTTCTCTTCTAATGTAGTAAAATGATTGTATTATTTGTTGCCTGTTCTGTATAGTTGCTCTGACTTCTGTCTGGCTAACAGAATAGTTTGTAAATGACAACAGTGGAAAAAACTTTGGTTTGTCGTGTGAATACTTGTACTATGGTCACTCAGAAGAGTGGTCATAAAACTTGCAGTTGTCTCAAGTGTTTTTACATATAAAGTAAATAAATATTCACTGGAAGTAATTTCATAAAATTTGAGGAATTCTGTAAGGAACTTTCTTTTTGAAATATGCCCACCTTGTACATTTCTGAATGCATTCTCTCTTAAATGTTAGCTAATTTCTTTTTGCAACCTATTAGACCTCATCAGTCTTGAGCGTTGCGTGTGATCCACACACACATAGCATGCAGTCATCTGTGTGGGCTACCTTTTGCGAAATCATTATAGATGTATATACAGCTTCAGGCAGTGTTCTGGTAGTGTCATGGAATCCAGTTGTTGGTAAAACATGACTCTCTAAGCTCAGTTCTTCAGGAGCCCTGCTCTGACCCGGTTATATACCTTGGATCAGCAAGCCAGACTTGGGAATGCTTGTATCTGGGATGCATCTGGAAAGGACGCTGATCTTGAGAGTATTAATACATTACAATTGAAAAAGGTTGAAAACAGGAATGTGTGTGAGTGCAGCACGTGAGCAGAAGCAGTGCATGTGCATCTTGGAGGCCTTGCCCAGCACCAGCCAAAATGCACATTCTGTAGCACCTCCAAGGAGATTCTTCAGGAAACTACACAAAATAATGCCCAACCTTCAGGTATTAGGGGGGATATAACCTGAAAAATTGCCCCTGCTGGATAATTAAGGTAAACTTTAGTCACTAACTAGTTTCCACGGAGCATTAAAGGACAGTATTTTCTAAAAGTTGATGGCCTAACTCACAGAAGGAAGTTCCTCTCCCCTGTTCTTTACTTCAGTGTTTCTGGTTTGGGACCCAACAGTGATCTCTACTGCCTCGAGCCCAGTTCACAGCAGTGCTCCCTGGGCATTCGGAGAGCTTCTCTGTTTCTTCTGCCGTGCCTTCCCTTCAGATAATGTGTTGAATGTTTTCCCTTTTTTCATTTCCACCTCCCTGTCATTTCTCATTCTGTTTTTTCACGCACGCTTTTCTGTCACCTTGGGTCCAGTTCTGGGGGTAAATGAGTTCCACGTTTTCTAGCATGGGCCAAGAAGATTGCACTTGTCCTTTCTTGGCAGGTTTGGTGGAGACAAAAATCTTATTTCTGTAATAGACTGTTGAAGAACTGGTTGAGACCCAAATTGTTTGGGGATGTTGCTTTGTTTGTTTCTTGCTTTTTATTTGCAAGCCTGTGGGGTTGTTGCAGGCACATGCATATCCCACTCCCTTTGGGGGGGTGGGGCTTGCTTAGCCTTTACTTCCAGATTCTATGAAGTGTTTCAGTGCAGATTTGATTTTGTGAGCTGTGGAAGGTGTTGGAGTTTCACACCATGTAACATTCCATTCCCATTATTCCTACACTTTTTAAAAGGGACATTGTTCACCTATTAAGTTGGGTGTAACTGAATTTTCTGCCCTCTACACCTCCGGGCACAGAGTGCCTCGGCCTTGGCTTATGTGGGGATGGGGAAGAGTCTAAGAATGTGGTATTTCAACCCTGCCTTATTATTAACAAACATGGGAAGAGAGTATGCCACACCAGTGTGCGTGGAAACGGCTTTCATGTGGACACGGCTGATGACAGACTTCCAGTATGAAGACAGTAAGGAGGGGGGTGTCCTTGTGACATGGCAGAGTGGCAGCAGGTGGTTTGCTTTCTCCCATTTGTCTGTCACAGATGGAGTGATTCATTTCCTACTTAAGATAAAGGCCTCACAAATTAAAGGGGTGAAGAATAGGCCCTGAATTCCATCTTGGCCCTGTTAGAGAAAGCTGGGCGACGGGTGTGGTGGGCACAAACAGTTCTCAGAATCTGAAGAATTCAGAAGACAGTGTATGTGACAGTCTTCCTGACAGTACAATTTCTCAGGCACATACACATTTGTGTTTATGTATGTGAGTACAAGTGTGTTTTTAAAAGCATAGCTATAGAAATGTGCCTATGTATGGGTATGGACACAGTATGTATACACACTGCAGGCACACATACATCTTCCCACGTGTGTGTTCATAAAGATGAAGAAATGTGGAAATGTAAGGCCTTTTACCTTTGTCCATCGCTCATGCAATTTTAGTTTTGTTTTGTTGTTTTGGTTTGGTTGGTTGGTTGTGGGAATGTTTTTATTTTTGGTTTTTATTTTGCCTGTTGCCTTTATAAGATTAAAAGGTCTCAGAGGTAATCAAACTTTTTTGCCAGCAGAAGATTGCTCATGCAAATATGTTACAGTAGAACAAGTGTGTATGTATATAAGGAAGGAAGGGTGTGCATATATGTGTGTTTTCATACTTCATATGAAATACACACATATATATGTGTGTTCTTCAGCACTTAATTTTGGGCATGGTTGAATAAATGCATGTTGTCTGTTTGACCAAGTTCATGTGCCATTTGCAGGCACTCAGCCACTCAGATGTGCACACACACAGGTGTGTCTGTGCATGCCACACGTGAGACTGTCCTCCTCTGTGCTTGTCTGTACCTGGGAGCAGCGTGTGCACATGCACTCGCACACATTGCCACCCTGCACCACAGAAGATGCTGTGATCAAAGAACTTACAGACTTCTTTCCAGGATGCATAACAGACAGCCCTGATTTGTTCTTACCTAACTGCCTCCCCAGGCTGCTGAGAGAAGGGGTATGAGGTCCTGGGCATGGGTGAGACCCTTTTGCTGATGCATGCACAGCTGTGCACCAGCATGTGGAGATGTCAGGATAATTTAGCAGGTGGCCTCGTTACTCCTAGATCTGTCACCATGGTAACGTGTTTTTTTCTTTAAAAAATGTACAGTGCCAAGAGGAGGAAGATGGCTGACAAAATTCTCCCTCAGAGGGTGAGTCGCTTTCATTTCCTATTCCCTTCACAATCAGTTCAGCATCTTAGTGTAATTAGAGGAATTTTAGAAAATTCTTTCACTTTTTGTTTAAAAATCTAATTAAAAAGTAAGTAGGCAGTGGGTGAAAGTCTGGAGAGCCAGGCTGGGGCTGGGCTGGGGGCTGGGAGCGTGGAGCAACCCGGCCTGCGCGGCCTCGTGCCTGGGTTAGCCGAGCCAGCACTGCCGCTTGCTGGAGGGACCGTGGCGCTGGGCTGCCAAGCAACAGCTCGGCACTGGGGCCCTCGGGTCTCCAGAATGCTTTTGATCCATTTTTGAGGCTGGCCAAAACCTGGTCCAGAGTGTGGCTGAGTGTGGCTGAGGGGGTGGGCTCAGACTCAGGTCTCTGGCCCGGTAGAGCTGCCAGGTTGTGATTTTTGTGGTTGTGTCACCATAGGACTGAAGCGAACCTGTGTAAACAATAGAGTCCAAGGGGTCTGTATTGTCTGGAGAGTTACTAATTCTCTTATCCCTGGGGATATGTCTAGCTTTTGGTGTTTGCCTATGTTTGATCCTCAATGCTTACATCATCTACTTCCTTTCTAAACATTGGGATTTCTTTCTATTCTCCTCTCTCATTATTCCCAGACTTTTCCTTTCCTCTCTTCAGTAGAGTTCCCCAAGAACCTGCATGGTCCCAAAAGGCTTCAAAACACACTCTTGTCACAGCCTAGTCTCAGTTGCTTTGACTGCTAGTGCGTTTTCTAGGCTCAGAATCCCTTGGACAGGTGTGTCCTTTTCCTCCATATCCTTTTCAAGTTTTCAAGCTCCACTGCTAGTGTGAGCCCGAACTTGCTGGCAGGCTCCAAAGTCTCTTCTGTGCATTTCACAGGTGCCTTTTACCAGCCATCCAAAGAGGTGAGCCCACTTTGGTACTCCTGATGTCATACTATCACTTCTCTTGTCATTCCTGCCACCTTCTGAAAGCAGAGCCTCTCATGTGTAAGCCATTAGATCTCATGTTGCTTGAAAGGACTAAGCTACCATTAAACCCATTAAACCTTTGAACTACTTGCAGCCTCCCTGGTAATTGTGTTGAAGCATCATTCTTGCTCTGCTGGTGGTCTATACTTGTTTATAATGAAAGCTAAGTTTCTTGTACTGTTAGTTTTGTCTGTCTGACACAAACTGTTTTCACAGACAACGATACATCCAGTATAGCAAGGCTGTTGCTGGAAATATATGTCCATTTTGAGGCACTTATGGTGTTGTTTTGTTGTTTTGGTTTGGTTGGTTGTGGGAGTGTTTTTATTTTTGGTTTTTATTTTGCCTGTTGCCTTTATAAGATTAAAAGGTCTCAGAGGTAATCAAACTTTTTTGCCAGCAGAAGACCGCTGACTCTGTTTGCCAAGTCCATGATAATTCTTTAATAGGTAGAGCCTTATATAGGTGTGTCAAAAATCTCTACAGATGCTTTCAGAACCGTGCTGTCATCAAGTATTCTTGCTTTTCAGCATCTTCGTTGCTGCCAGCCAATAGCTTTAACTGATGGAGTAATAAGGCAATTGCTAGAGGTCTTTCCTGCAGTGGGGTTTTTATCAGTGCAGCTGCAGTGCTGGTATCAATGATGTGACCTCTATCTGGGTTAAGGTACTCTGTTAGGCTGCAGTTAGTGTGTCAGAAATCCCTTACACCGTCTGTGGGATGAAGAAATGCTGTGCACGTCATTGTCCTGTCAAGTGGAGGATTTGCACTGGTGGCTGTGGAATGCATGTGAAACACAAGGTAAAACTTCCAGCTTTCTGGAGCTACCTCTGGAATGTTTTCCAGCCAGTCAGCATCTGTTACCCACAGACTTTTTGCAGACTCCTGCTCATGTTTTCTGGGAACTTTGAAGGGGAGAGGGGAAGATATTAAATACATTTTACTCTTGAAACTAATCTTATGTAGTAGTGTGGGAAAGGAGGTGTGTTCTTAGTATTCCTTACTGTGATAATGACTCAGGCAGTTGGCACAGGTAACCTCTTGTTGGATTTCCAGGCTTTCTGGTCCAGCCTGTGCCATAGTCCTGGAGCATAGTGCTAGTTGAGTAGGATCACGGAGCCACTCCAGGTCATTTGAGAAGGATTTAATTTTGCAAGAATATAATTGTATGAAAAATTCAACCCAGTAAACTATTGCACATAGGAAGATTGGATTAAGGAGCTGCATGGGACATCCTGGCACTTCCAGTCTGGTTCCCTCTGTCATGGAAGCCATGACACAACTGCCACCTCAAGACTAGTTAGGTTCCTTACGTGAGACATACTTTTGATCTGGCAGCTTGGGGTTTTTTGTTTTGCTAGGCTCGACAAGGGTTTTAGCTTGCCAAATAAGAGAGGCTCCCCTCTTGAAATCCTCTTAGTAATTTGTTTTATCTATTCCACGTTAAATTAATCTCTTTCAAACCTTTTTAAATCTACCTCTCAATGAACCAGACCTATACGTAGTAGGAGAGATTACCAGTATCACCAGTGCTTGAATGCCACTCCTGTATTTTTAGCTTTACTGGGAATAGCACTGCAAATTAGTATTGCTGTGCTTTTTTTTCCATGGCCTTTCCACATTGATACAGCCTCTGGTCGTTCTGTGGTTGGCTAATACAAGTATTTCTGCTTTCTGTCATATACAACTTATGAATTCCCATATTAGAGCAGGATTTAGACTCTGAGGCATGATCCTGTGCTTTGTGGTGCTATATTTCATCCCATCTCCATTATACAGTTCTGAGCTTCGCTACATTCTCTGTACTATCCCCCGCTTTCCAATGACAGTGACACCCAAATTTATCATTACTAAGTTTTCTTAGCATACTTCTCCTTTTTGTACAAGAACTATTAATGAATGGTCCATGAGGTACTGCTTAATACTTTTTTGCTATGCCAGATCCTGTTCCAGTCCCCATTTTTCATTCTTAAGGAGGGGTTCCCTTTATGACTATGTCAAATGCTTTACTTAAATGCAAGTTGATTGTATTGACTGCATATCTTTTGTCTAAAATGCGGTTTTAATGAATACAAGGACTTGGTTAAGCTCAGGTTGACATACTGTAACATAACAAGGCTTAATATTTTTTGCAGTGTATTTAACATTACTCCAGTTCCGTCCAGCAGGTTCTTTGACAGCCCATTTTGCTCACTTCTGGATCTTTCCCTTGTTCACACCTCATTCAGTTTTGGAGAAGTTCACAGGCATCTTCATTCATAGCTGGGGACCTAAATCTCCAGAGCTGATGTTGCTTTTGTGACCCAAGTTTAGCAGTTGTGCATCAGTTTTGACCTCAGACCACAAACTGTCTGTAGGGACACATGACTGCACCTCAGATTGCACCTCTTTCTCCAGGCCTTGCTTCCTCATTACTTGTGGTCAGTCTTATTTCCTCTTAGTGTTGAATCATTACATTTTTTCCCAGGAACTGTGAATGTGATCCACCATTCTGTTTCTTTGGCTTCCTTGCCTACCCAATCTGATGCAAGAATCTCAGCTGAAAACCATTCTGTCTCCATAGCTGTGCCTGTCTCTGCTTTTCCTTGTTTAGCTTGCTGAGCGGAGTGCAACTTTGAAACAGAAAACTGCCCCTCCTTCAGTGGCATGCTTGTCTCTTAGTATTGGCTGCTGTTCTTCCACTCAGCCCCAAATTCCTGAGGATTTTTTGTCTAGCTGTGCTGACAGGTTTTTGTACACCTGTCCTCTCCTTTTCATCCTCTCTGCTTTGTTTTCCTTTACGCAAATATTTAGTCAATTTTTGCTGCTGCTGTTCACCGACCACCATATGGAACTCTCTGCACAGATCCCATGCCATAATAGCTGTCCTGTTGTGGTTTGGTCACTGCATGGCTGTTGTCCACCTCTTTTTCCATCTGAGCCAACCGGAGGTGAGGAACACCTGGGTCTGCCACTCACTTGTCAGAAAAAAGAGGTTAGGGGTGTGATAATCAGTGGTAGCCTTGGATATAGCAACTGTGAAATAAAGAAATTCAAGATCTTCTAGGGAATGAGGAAGGAGAGTAGCCAAGTACAAACCCTGGACTTTAGACAAGCAGAGTTCGGCTTATTCGGGGAACTGGTAGGTGTGGTTCCTTGAGAAGCAGCTCTGAAGGGCAAAGTGGCTCAGGGAAGCTGGGAGGTCTTTTAGGACTTTTAAGAGCAGCCTGTTTTAAATGCAGGAAAATGAGCAGTTTTATGAGGAGCCCAGAACAGGGAGCTCACAGAGGTAGTCCCAGCATCAAAAGGCAATGTACAAGAAGTGAAGCAGGGACAGGCTACAGAGGAGGAGTTTAGAAACATTGCCTGGGCATGCAAGGAATGGTATCAGCAAAGTCAAAGCTCATCTGTAGTTGAGATCTTCAAGGGACATCAAGGACAAGAAAACTTCTACTATTGCACTAGTAACAAAGGCTGACCAAGGAAAATGTGTGCCCCATGGTGAGTGGGCTGGGTGATCCAGTGATGACAGAGACGGTAATTCTGAGGCACTCAAAGCCGTCTTTGTTCAGTCTGCACTAACGATGCCTCCCGTGCCCTGCTATCAGTGAACACATCCAAGAGGAACAGCTGACAGTGGACAGGGATGGGACCAGGGGTTAGTCGAGGAAAGTTGACCCATACAACTCCATGATACCCAACAGGCTGCATTTGAGGGAGCTGAGGGAACTGGCCAATGTCCATTCGAGGCCACTATCTCATCCATAATAGTCTTGTATCCAGGTTGGGACATTTTGGTCTAAATGGGCTGACAGCCATCTGGTCGGGTGATGAGGCTGAGAAGGTGGCTAATGGTTGCCCTTGGCCATGAAGACACTGACATCAGAGTACTGCAGGGATGTGTCCTGGCAGCTGTTCAGTCCAGCATCTTTGTCACTGGAGGAGGCAGTGCAGTGCTTGCTTATGAATCTACAGATGATAGCAATCACAGGTGGGGAAACCAGTCGATATGCTTGTGGACAGGCTGGAGGAATGAACCAACAGGAGCTTTATGAAATGCAACTAAGTCAAATGTTCTTCCTTGGGAAAGAGGAGGGCTCCCTGGCTGGGAAGCAGCACTGCTGGAAAGGCCCTGGAGGTGCTGGTGGACAGTGAACTGAGTGTGAGCAGGAGGTATGCCTTGTCAGCAAAGATGACTAACAGCGTCCACAGCTCTGTGGCCAGGAGCACAGCCAAGAGATTGAGGGACTTGATTACCCTTCTTTGCTCAGTACTCGTTAGCTCACTGCTAGAGCACTGTGTCCAGTTTTGGGATCCTGAATTCAAGAAAAACATTGACAAACTGCACTGAGGTCAGTGGATGATTATCAGATTGATTGAATGACTGGATCAGCACATGTGGAAAGACTGAGACAACTGGCCTTGTTCATCCTGAAGGAAGGCTCTGAGGGGTCCTAGCAACAGCAATGGCTTGCCAGCTCCTAAGAGAGGAGGGCCAAGAACGTGAATTGCTTTTGCCATTTTACTGGACCATGTTACTGGCCCTGTGATAGTCAGTCAGAAATCCTCCTCAAACCACTCTCTCTTAGGGGTCACAGGGTGGCACAGTTACGATTTATAAGGGGTGTCAGCCCTTAGCTGTCTTTCTTTGACCACCGTAGAAGCCTCAGTGGTAGAGACACTTTTGTCAATAAGCTGTAGGCTAAAGTTTCTTTGTGGGGAAACTGTCCAGTAGCTGCCAAGTCAGATTTCAGTCACTGCCACTTAAGATTCAAAAATTCTGGTTCTCAACAATACCTGTGAAATGTGTGAGTTGTGCGCATCTGCTATAGGTAGTAAGAAAACGGCTCAGGATCGAATTGATCTTGTCAGACATGGGGGAGTAAAGGGTCTTGGATTTTGTTACTTTTCTCAAAGATGGGAATTCTAGGGTAGCCTAATTCTAAAGAAGCTGACAAATCTCTATTAGTGATTTTTTTTTTTTTTTTTTTTTTTTTAAAAAAAATTGGTTGAAATTTTTNTTTTTTTTTTTTTTAAATCAAGATGGCTGAAACTGTTTTGTTTGTCCTGCTTAGGCAGTGAAGAATGCAGCTCCAGTTGTGGAGGAGGACCTGCCTGAAATAGGTCAAATTTTATTTATTGGGTTTTTTTCTGGGACCTTGGAGGTGCACAACAGTAGGACCTCTGAAAGTTGTGCAGGCCAGCTATTGTACAGAACAGGTTCAAATTACATGAGCTTGCACAGGACCTTGTCCAGATGGGTTCTGAATACCTCCAGCCAAGGATGGACACGCCAGAGCATTTTTTGGCAGCCTGTTCCAACGTTTTAATACCATCGTGTGTTTTGTTTGTTTTGTCAGAGGTGTTTTTTACAAACCAGTTCATTATAGGGAGTGAATTGGCCACGCTGCAGTGAGTTTCTGTTCATCTCGCCCTAATCTCATGCACCTCCAAGGGGAGGCTGGCCCTGTCTGTGCGTCGCCAGTCCGTATGGCGGTCGCACTCACCCAGGCGATCTCCTATTCCCTTTTCTCCTCCAGGCTGGAGAAGCTTTTGCAGCTTCTCTCGGCAGGTCTGTGCTCCAGCCCACAACATCCTACTGAGCCTCTGCGGGCCTTGCTCCAGAGTGTCACATTTTTGTGGTCCTGTGCCCACCAGTCCAGAGCCAGTTTCACCAGCGGGGCGTAGCAAGGAGGAGCCTCTTTCCCAGACTTGATGGCAACACCTGCGCTAATACAGCCCCTTTTGCAGCTGACCTTTGCTATGGCTGCCTTACCCCCCAGAGTCCTTCTGCACTTGTTGTCTGTCCATCAGGGCCCTCAAATCCTCTCCTGCCAATCTGTTTTCTACCCCGCCGATGCCCACCTGTCCCCCTGCACAGCGTCATTCTATCCCAGGAGCAGAACTTTTCCTGTGCTGAACTTTATCATGCCGAAATGCCGTCCTGTTTCTGCGGCCTGTCGGGGTCCCTCTGAACAGCCCTGCTGCCCTGACTCACTTGGGCTCAGGACCCTGGGAGGCCTGAGCACAGGGCTTAACCGGGAGCAGTGGAGCCAAAGACAACGTGGAGAGCCACAGCCTTCTCTGTGGCTTTTGACATGAGCGGCAGAACCAGACCCAGACCTGGGTTTTCCTTAGCTTTCCTTCTGCTGCTGATCTTCTTGCAGAAGGCTTCCTCATTGCCTTCCCCAGCCTTCTGACTGCTGTTGTTGCCTTCCAAGCTGTTGTATTGTGACAGCCATAGAAGCTATCCAAAGATGTTGTTTGTATCCCAAAATTTGTAGTGTTGCAGCTGTTCCTTGGTTTCTGATTCTATCTCTCAAGCCTTGCACATCTGTTTACAGGCCGGTGTGGCGGGGCCCTCACATTGGGCTGCTTCTACAGGGAAATTGTAGGAGGCTCTCCCATCAGGCCATTCCTTCCACACTGTCCTCACTGCCCCCACTTGCAAGTTGGCCATTTTTTTGTCACCATTGATAAAAAAGCCTGTGGAAATCAAGGATAAAAATGAAAAATTTAGTAATAATTGCTTTTTACTAATTTTGAAAAGTTTGAAATGTTTGAATTTTCACAATAGAAAGATAAACAACTCCAGTGTCTAGAAAGACACTGTCTCACTAATGTTAATAGTAATCTCTTCCAGTTATCCATGTAATTCTAAGATAAAGTGTAACTATATATGCTTCAAAACCTTGGCTGACAAGATGCTGCCTCTGCTAGGTGCTTTCTGGAGTTTCTTCAACTGGATAAAGGCTGGAATGGAGAATTTAGGTATTGAAATACTCTTTTCACATTTATAGTTAGAGCTTTTGTAGAAGAGTGTAGGCTTGCATGGAGCTATGAACTTTTGAATTATTCCAAACCATGCAAGAAGAAGGAATTAGGCAGGCTGCACAGATCCTTATCACATAAACACTATCATGCCTCCACAAGATTATTCCATTAGTAGAGTGAGAAGGCAAAAGACTGTAAGAGCTGCCACAACTGGCCCCAGTGAGCCTTTGATCTAGCCCAAAATCCCATCTTTGCTGTGGCCATAACACATCCCCAGAGAAGAATACAAACACAGCAAGTACAATTCTTCTCTCAGGTGCTCTCCCAACCCATGGCTATTTGCAGTTCAAGGAATTAGATACAGTTTTGTCTTTGGCTGATTTTAAAGTGTTTGTGCTTTTTAACATCTTATAATATTTAACATCCAGTTTGGTTATAGGAATTAAATAGGAAATACCCTTTCACTTTCATGTGGTAAGATGTAAAAGTGTGGAATAGAAATATTTATTGAAGGTTTCTGCTGTTTCTGCAAACTTACTAGAAATTTTGTTAGATCCTGGGTCTAGTGCCCATGGAACCAGCTGGAAAGGTTGTATCACCTGTGTTGTTGTATAGGCTGTATCTTAAGGACTCTGTAGGCCTCTCCCTGCTTCACCTAGTGCCCAGGGGAGTTCACGAACTGACTCTGATGGAAATTGGCATTAAAGGTCTGAAGTTACTTTCTCAGTCCAGCATTTTTAATTGACTGCAGCATACCATCATTGATTTCCTCAGGCAAAGAACTGAGGAATCTTTTCATCTGTGCAGAACAGGAAGAAACTGTTGGGGTGTTTTGTTAGGTCCAAAGATTTGCACTCACTGCCTCGCTGCCCTTACTCTGCAGCTGTCTGTCAATTCCTTGATGTTTCCAGGGTAATGCTTGCTCTTCATGCTCATGTTTCTTTTATATTCTGCTGATACTAACACTTTGAGAAAGCATATAAGCAGTTAAAAATATAATGGTTCAACTAAAGCTGAACAGAATTTTTTGCTCTGCAGTTTCTGCTTTTCCAAAGTATCAATCTTGCTGTAAGTAGAGCAGGTATCCTACCATCTCAAAACAAACAGAGTAGGTTGAAAGAGACATTTATTTGATAATCTTAATCAGTCTAAATACAGCAGTGAGAAATTGTTTGTCTTCAGGCCAGAAAAGAAAATTATTGAGAAAGCGATGACAAAAACCTGTAAAACATGCGGAAAAGGTGCCTAGGAAATGCCTGCCCACCACTGCTCCAGCAGTGCAGGGAAATGGCATCAAATGAAGCTCACTGGTGGCAGGTTCCAAATGAGCAAAAAGAGGTACTTCCTCTGACATTGCCTGGTCAGGTTCTGGAACGTTCTGCCTTTGGACTATTGTGGATATTAAAATGCAGCAACTTTCAAACCTTTTCAGAGACACAGTACTAGGAGAGCCAGCTATTGGCATGACCTCATGCAGTAGTATTCATGTCCTTTCAGAACACAGGGAACAGGTGTATGCCTGGTGTCTCTCACATAGGTGTTTGTGTCTTACACCAGATATAAACTGTAATTTTAACTGTAATTCTGATTCTAAAGCAAAACAGGAATACCAACTCACTTTTAATTCCTATGGAAATATTATAACAGTGAAATATTTTAGTTACATAGGTGAAAGCTAGAGTGAATATTGTAGAAATAGACAAGGTTGTCTGGTAGATCTATTTTAATTACTTGCAGTACCTTTTTTTATGGTTCGCCTGCATGAGGTATTCCAAATTAAGAACCAACATTTTTATTTAAGAGTATACTTACTCATTTCTAAGCTCAGTTCATTAGGTCTTTCTTCCAACCTACTTCATATCCCCTCCTCTGCTAACTTCCTTGTAAAAGAGAAAATAAAAAGGGGGTTGTCAATAGAACTAATGTAGTTAACTAATGTATTAAAATACCAATAAAAGTTGGCAGGATCGTAAGTTCACACCTGATACCTGGTTGTGCTGAAACTTTGACGTGAAGGTCAATTTCACCTCAGCCAGGAAGATGTGCTGGCAAAGGCTGGCGTCCTACATGACTGTGCTTACTTACAATGGGTAACACTTGTTTTTGGATCATCATCATGAACATCCGCCCTCTTTTAGTCTAGAGAGATGCAGCACTCCTCTAGTTTTGAATAGGACAAATTCACTGTACTTTGGATTGCCGAGACTAGTGGCTCCCTGGCTGCCGGTAGCTAAGCCTCACTTGAAGAAAATAGCCCTGATTCAGGCCTTGTGGATTCAGGCAGGGCCTTCCAGAATCCATTAGCTTCGGTTCTGTGCTCCTGCTTTTCTGTCTATGCTTGTCCCATGCCACTGAGACCTGCCTCGCTGTCTGGGAACTGCTGTCAGAGGGAGAAGTCCTTTGGGCACGTCTGTCCAAGGGCTGGGAATGTGTCCGTATTGCTGTTCTGGAACATGGCAGATTCGTGCTTCCAGTGCTTGGATATTCCTTGCTTCCTTCTCAGATCCGGGAGCTGGTTCCTGAGTCCCAGGCCTACATGGATCTCTTGGCCTTTGAACGCAAACTAGACCAGACCATTATGCGGAAGCGTGTGGATATTCAGGAAGCACTGAAGAGGCCAATGAAGGTATGTTGTGAAAAATTTGTAAACTGTGTCAGGGCAGGAAAATAATTCTTGTAGTAAATGGTGGAAATACCTTTCCAGTAAAAGTCCCATTAACAAAAAAGCTTTGGAATGGGTCAGACAAAGCTCCTAAGAGCAAACAGCTGGGAATCAGCATGCATAGAAAAGTGGTAGAGAAAATTTTGTGGCTATTACGAGCTCTAGCTTCTGGAAGTCTTTAATAAAGGGGAATAATAGCCTAGGGATAAATAAACACTGGTTTGGGAACTTTGTCTTAAAATGACACAAAATGAGAAAATAAGAGATTAGAGGGGTGTGCTGAAGGTATGTATTACATTTCCAATTCAAATTCAGTCAAAAATGGAACTTGTTCAATAACAGAACATACAATGGGAAGAATTACTTACAGAAATGATTATTTATGTAAGAAAAGAATCGATGACATTTTCTGCAGTTTCTATTAGGCCAAGTCCAGCACTTCACTCTTCCACATATCCCACTGAAATGGTCTTTTTCTAAGTTTTCTGAGTCTATTCATTGGAATCATGGAAGAGTTTAGATAGGAGGAAACTGAAGTTACCTAGTTCAACTTTCTGCTAAAAACAGGGTTGTCAAGGCCTTGTTGAGTTTTGAAAATCTGTAAGGATGGAGGTTTCATAGCCTCATCAGGCAGTCTGTTACAATTTTTGTCCACTCTCGTTGTGAAGAATTTCTTTTCATGTCTCATTTAAGTTCTTGTGACTGTATGGGGTAGCTCATATTCATTCATGTAGTAATTCCCATAGAACGAAGGGTTTTGTAGCTGTATGTCTGCTGTCATTCTTGTCTGTACCGCGGTGATGGGAGCCAGCCCAACAAAGATCATTATTCCATTGTGTTTGTCACTGTACAGGTATCTGATAAAATGTGGAAGGCTTTTACCTCTTGATGTTTTTTCAGTTGATATATGTGAAACAAAAAAAAACCCCCACCCCTCCTCCCCAAAACAACAACAACAACAAAACAAACACCCAACAGAAAAAGAAACCATTAAGTTCCATTAACATACCTAGATAGACAGGAAACTGAATTGTGGATGGTCTAAATCACAAGTGTTAAAAAGTGTTGTACATAGTAGACTGGACTCTCAGAAGAAATAATTTGTCTTACCTTCGTGACATGGGTAGAACACCATTTCTTTAAACTAGCTAGGAATCTGGCCATATTTAAAAGTGATTGAAGACTTTGACTTGAATTCATAGATCAGGAGGAAGTTGTTTATTCTGTGGCAAACTTTTTAATGAGGGACTTAACAGGTACACAAGGTCCCAGCTGTAAGCTGTGCAATGGAGATATTCAGTGTCTGGGATAGGGAGGAGTGTAGGAGGCACAACACTCTACAGAAACTGTAGACAGAAAATTCTGTTCCCATCTAAGGCTCAGCAAACACATTTTAAGTATCAGTTACTCAGTTAACATCTAGAGAATGATCAAACAGATGTTTTTCAAGTTCATATATAGGTAGTCCTAGCAGACCTGTCAAAATAGAGCTAAACCTAGATAAACTTGGATTTTTCTTAAATGTTAAGTATTTTCATCTTATTATAGTTGCAGAATTGGTAACAGCAATAGAAGTTATCTCTGCATTTCCATCTCTCATCAAAGCTCTTGTAATTTTGAAGTATTTGCCTTAAAACAGTGATTCTCAAACTGCGACTATAATCCTGGTAGAAATGTGAATTTGTCTGAGGTATGTGAAATTATGTAGCGAATGTGCAGGATTTCTCAGAATTACGTGCTGTAATTGCAGTTACAGTGTTAGTCACAGTGACTGAGCTGTAGCTAGAAACAGCCATAGGGAACCACAGATTTATGGTCTAGTGTTGCTCAGGCTGGTTTTTTTTTTTTTCTGTCTGAAGACTAACCATTATTCTGGGGAAATTTTAGGGGGAAGTGGTTTAAGCATTTTTTTCCTGAGGACAGTGCATAAAATATGTTTGGCTTGTTGATCCTACTTGGATCTCCTGAGACCAGTTGCACTGTTGAACCAGGTGACAGCTGTGGGATGGCTCAAGAAGTGAGGAGGCCTGGGGGTTGTGCGGCTGTTGAAGGGGGAGGTGCCTTCCCCACCTGTCAGCTCCTTTGACCACTGTCAGCAGCCCCCTTCAGCTGCCAGCTTTTCCAGTTTAGATCCTGCCTTGGTAGTTTTCTGCTGGTTGGGCACTGCTGTGTTCTCTACTCTTCTTCAGCCAGTCCTGCATTCTTGGATCGCATCTGTCATGAAGGTCTTAGAATTCCTTGTCTGCAGAGCAGCATTATCAAGAGTCCTTGTACTGACTTCGTAGAAGACCCACATGGTCAGAATTCCAGAAAAAACTTTTAGGAGGTAGGCAGACAGGGCTGTTTGATAGATATAGCAAGCTCCATGGCCTGAAAGAAACATAAACTGTACGCTCAACTTCAGACCAGTAGATGTCATTAAAGAAGAACGAATTACTGAAAAATCTATTCAGCTCTAAGGCCATGGTGGAATTTGGGAGTGGGATTTATTTGGCTAAGTATAGACATATCGATTTTATTCATTTATATGTGAGCTAGTCACTCCCAGCTCCCTTCGTAGTTGAGAGATTAAATTGGTGTAGGCAACAGTGTTCAGGGCACAATTCTTCTCATACAGAAGTGGATGTTTAAAAGAATATAGATAAATGATGCCCTAAAAAATGCCTATTTCTCTCCGTTGTGTAAGCCTGAGATAGACAGTTGTGGGCAGAAACATAATTTTAAGACTGAGATGATTTTCACCCCAAAGCTTGGACCGGGGTCTCCTGACTGAAAGAGGGATGAGACCCATGTCACAAGCAAAGGCTCCTACTCCCAGTCCTGGCACCACAGACAGTACTTTGGTCTCACCCAAACCAGAGATTGTCATCCAGGGACTGTCACTCTTTTGCAGTGAACTGATGTGGGACATTCAGTTTACCAGGCATGTGTATAGTTCCAGTTTCCGAACTAAATGATCTGCTTCCAGGTTCTCCATTTTTAGGTTAAAAACAAGTAGTAGCATCAGAATACCATCATAGTGTCTCTCTCTCTAGTTTTGTGAATGGAGATTTTCCCCCCACTTTCAGGTTTTAAGATGACTGAGGAATTGATATCGGATTATTGCCAGAAAGCAGTTTGTTTTTTTTTTCTGAAACGCTTGTCTTGTGGCATAGTTTTATGTGTTCTGCTTTTTCGCTTTATGAGATAAGGAAAATGCAACACCTAATCTCCTTCTTTAATCAGTCAGTGTTTTAAATATGTCTTTCTGGTTCTTTAATGTTCTCTTTTCTCAGGTAAAAAATTCATTCCTCCCAATCACTGTAGAAAAAGAATTTTTCAGTGCACCTGGCTGCTTATTACCTGTCACTATACAACTCCTCATTCTCTCCTGAGAAAGTACAGTATACAACTACCAAATAAGCCGCTACAGCTGATTTTATAGACTATTGTGCATACTAATTTCCATTTTATTCCTCTGTAGCATTTGCTTCACCTTTTTTTGAGTTCTGTTGTTGTTGTTTAAGCTTTTATAGAGCTGTCTACAAGTGTTTTTCATGCGCTACAATTTTGAACTCAGTAAATATTGTCTCGTTCCTTTTATTATTCGTGATACTTGTGTAGTCTACCAAGTCACTGATTCTTCTGCTTTGGGTTGGCTTTTTTTAAGTTCTTGTCCATTTTTTTTCAGGAGTTACCTAACTAATTTTGTTTCCTCTGCAAATTTTGATATATCTTGCTCCTGCTCTGAGTGAGATGCCTCTATATTCCAGCTCTGATATGAACACTCTCTGTTTAACTTGGGTCTTTTATAATGATCATACAATGGTCATTGGTTTTTCTGCCTCCTGATTTTTAGTCTCCATGCTACCACTGTTCATTTTGCTTCCTAAAAAGTTTTTTTCTGTGAGATCAGGAAACAGTTACTCTATATGCAAAGGCAGAAACACAGATTTTAATCTTTTCTGTGCTTTCTGCTTCAGGTTTTTGTGCTGTGTTGAGGTTCATAGAAATTCACGCTTAAGATATACTTAGAGAGCTCTTAACACAGTACTGCATGTAAGATTGGCAGCCAGATTTTCTTGGGTCAATCAGCAGTAGACTGTCTGCTAATAACTTTGTTTGTCTGTTTGTTTGAAATACCAAGAACAACTTCCCTGGAAGCGTGCTGGAGGTTTTGTGTCCAGCCTGAGAGTTCATTGAAGGAAGCTTTAACTTCAGCAGTTGATGGAGATTTGTCTGGGGGACAGCACACAGATCGTGGGATCATTAGGTACTCACTTCCTGATTTGACTTGTTAGGGACTCAATACTAATGGAAACTGAAAAAAAAAAAGAAAAGCAACACTGTAAACCAGGAGAATTTTTCTGAAGGATTTGACGGATTTCCAGCATTTCACTCATTTACTTGAACTTAAA
This sequence comes from Oreocharis arfaki, assembly GCA_013398015.1. Classification (NCBI taxonomy): domain Eukaryota; kingdom Metazoa; phylum Chordata; class Aves; order Passeriformes; family Paramythiidae; genus Oreocharis; species Oreocharis arfaki. Next base: position 30,621 of record VZRR01006394.1, on the reverse strand, counting down.
GCTGTATTGATTTGTGTGAAGATGACATCGGAGAACTTGGAGAAAGAGCAAGCTGTAGCTGTGCTGCTCCACCATTCCTGTCAGCCTCCCATTCAGACCTGTTTGATTTCACATGTGCTCTCCCAGCAGTTGTGCTGAGACCTTTGCAGGAGTTCATTGCTGACACAACCACTCATCTGTTACATATGATTATTTTTTTCCTTTTTGTTTTCTCAAGGAGAGATTGTAAGTGAAATACAATGGGTTTAGGAGAAGGCTTTTCATTTTAATATGACTGCTATTTAAAGTTCTTTTTGCTGAAACAAAGTCAAAGATCCGTGTCTTACTCTTAGATAACAAGTAAATCAAGCATTTACTGATTTTTGGGCAAGAGATGGTTTGATTGACAATGTTGATCAGGTCTCTGTGAAGTTCCCCCTGCTTAGCTTTGCCTTTGTGGCTGGTAAAGTTCTGGTGTGTCTGAAGAGATGAAGTGTGATGCTTTCTCTTTGCCCTAGAACTGTAAGTCTTCTCTTTAGTTTTTGCTCCCAACTACTGAGAATCCTTTGGTTGCTTGCTTTTCTGTTCTCTGAGAACCCACCATACAGAGAGGACAGATTTTAGGTCTGTGTGATAAAGTGCATGGCTAAGAAATTTGCAGAATTTATTGAAGGGCAGTGGCTTCTTGCCACTGCTTTATTTAAGCTGCAAAGCAATCAAGTTGCACATAACTTTTATCATTTCCTGCCTGAATGAGATTGAGTTGCTTAACTGGAGATGGAAGAATATGTCATTCTGAGAGCCTTCTGGATATGAACCTGACATTATTGTGGAACACAGGGGTACTGAGAGTGAACCAAATGCCGTGGTTTTAGGCGTGTGTCAGCAGCTGAAGAGACTTTATGGCCTGTATAGTGACTCTAAAACCCCACCCAGCACCATGTTAGTGTCTTTCTTCCTTGAGCTCAGTTTTGACTATATCTCATCTCTGAACTGGCGTCTTCCAAGACTGGACATCCTTATGATAGCAGGATAGCTGTGCGTGCTAGAGTTTTACTCTCTGGATAGATCCCTTCAGGTAGGATTCAGACTATACTCTTGGGTCTCTGCCAAGGGTCTTGCTTCACAGGCTTGGCGGTAGTTTAAATCAGCTGCCAGGAGAATAGTCATGGTAGGAGAGAAGGAGCTTGAAGGTCCAAAGTAACTGTTCCTGGCTATAGAGCCAGGGTTCTGAAATTTTGCTAGAGATTTCTAAATTTATTTTCTTTAAATTCCACTGCATGAAGTATGCATTACTACTGTTGGCGATAAGGGTGCATAGGGCAAGTTCAAGTGCCATTGTCTAGTTCGTGGACCTGGAAGAGGAGGCAGTCAGCCTCTCAAAATGTCTGGGAGCAGAACCATTCCCAGGCAGCTCTTAAAAGGAGCAAATGGGCAAAACTAGATGTGTAAGGAAGAGGTGGTGGTAATTCTGGAAAGGGCAGAAAAAGAAGGAAAAATGGAGAGGCAGTGGAAAAAAAATGGAGGAGTGGCTGGAAACAAACAAGATGCGGACATGATGGCAGCAGCTTCAGAAAGGTAGTTGAGGTTTGAATGTGTCTGGGTCAATATGGTGTTGTACAGGGCATGCTGAGCTGTTCAAGAAGTGTTCCTAGACAGATGACTCTTTCACTGTTTCTTATACTGCTCTCCAGAACATCTCTGGCAGGTCTGGCTGACTCTGCAGGTCATGCTTGAACCTTGGAAGTCACAGAGTTGCTGGAATAAGAACAAACCTGAAGAACTGAACCATTTTCAAGGACATGTGAGCAGAGAAAATCTGGTTTACAGAATTTTTTAAAATTTTATTTTACCCAGCAAATGTCAGTTTTTCTTCTTTATGTTCCTTTATTCTGCTTTGTGTTCTAATGAAAATTTTTATTAAACTTAAAGCCCATTTGGTGCTGAAGTATTCTTGCAGCTGTACAGTTGCACTACCTGACTGGTTTCTTGAGGTCAGAAGCAAAGATCTTTCTGTGGTTAAGAGATTATCACTGCCTTAACAGTGTTGCAAATTTGCAGTACCTTTTGGGCCAAAATCTGAAGACAGCCCCCAGGGTGTAGGTTGGACATTTTGTTGTCAGATAGAATGTCTCTGCCCAGCAGAGGCTGAAGGCACAGCATGCCACAGTACAGACAGGTTATCAGTAGTGTCTGTATCATATTGGAGTCAAAGGCTAAATGGCTTTCCATGTAAAAGCAAGGTATATAAAAAGTAGGAGAAATTATAATTTTAGAGATAGCTGTTACTTAATATTTTTATTCACAATTATTCTGAGTTCCTTTCTGATGTGGAAGTCAGCTCGTATATGAGTGTTACACTCAGGAAAGAATTAAATTTGAGAAAGAGAATTTGTTGTGTAAGACCAGACACTCTAAATTGAAGAGAGAGATGCAGGAGAAGCAACCAAATGATTTGCAGACTCAGACTCTGGCAAAGCAGGGAAAGTATAGGGAAGCCAGCCGGAGACCAGTTCTGAAACGTAAGCTGCACCTGGCTTGTGCATGACTTGAAAGACGAGTGCTATGGGGCTATCAAAGGAAAAGAGTGAAAATGTGGAGGAGAGGAGCTCAATACTTTACAGTTCAGTTGGGTGTTGTTGCTAACTTGGTTTTAGGTGGACTGGACAAGACAGCTAGAGAGAAGGGGAGACATCTAAAATACTCAGATTTAATAAGGATGCTATTGCAGAGAATTATCTTAGTTAAGAAATGTCGTAACATGTCACTTCTGAGGAAACAGACACAGTTCCTAGCTGGATATGGGGAGATGTGAGGAGAGAGGGAGTTTCCAGAGTAAATGAGAGAATGAAGATAATGTCTTTGGAAACTGAAAGAAGAGGAAATGGAATCAGTGATATAAACCTGAAATATCAGGAGAGTATCTGTGAGGAACTAATAAGTAAAAGCCTGCTTGTATATATAGGTACCGTTCTGCAGGTAATCCAGGTGGGGATAAAATTTAGAAATGGTGCATAAAATGTGCAGGGTGATTTGAAGAGTTGCGAATTTAAAAATGTGAAGTCCTTCACAAGTCTGCCACGTGAAATAGAGACTTGGGGTTATTAAAATATTTATATTATGAAAGAACACTTTGGCAACAGAAATCCTGTGGGAAAGGATGGAGAAAACATGGATTTACAGGAATATTTTTCTGCATATCTACCTCTTCTTACATGTGTAAACCTGTCGTTTTCTGCACTGATGGCACTTTGGAAAATCTTGTTCCCTGCCAGAGCATACTATTGAAACTCCATTTCTATCAAATCTCTCTGTCTTCTTAAGATTTGGCGAAGTGTAGTAATTTTCCTGTTCCTCTTCAGCCATACGTCTCTGCCTTCCCCATTCCTCTGTACCAGATGATGCTCTATAGTCTGCTGTATGTAACTTTCTTCTCTCTTGTGAGTGAAAGCTTTACAAGATTGCTCCTTTCATGTGTTCTTTTGTCTGCATTAACTTGATAATAGCCTTTTTGACATTGTGTTTTACATAGGTATGGGAGATTAGAGTCCCAGAGTAATTTTTGGCAATAATCTTTTCTGGAATCCATGCATTAGACTTAATGACTGTATTTTCCACATGATGCATGGAAGGAAGGGCGCTGAGAAATGACACGGCCATAAGCCGCTACACTGACTGGGAAACCTCAGGTGGTCTGTAAAAATGACAATGTATAGGCATGATTGTACCTCTGACAGACTTGAGCACCTGGGTGTTAGGAATGACGCAAGGTGCCTTCCTTCACTCATGTCTCCCAGCAAGGTGGAGCTGCAACATGTTTGCTGAGGGTGAAGGCGGGTGGGGTGAAGAGGAGGGTAAGGCAGCCGGCGTGTGTGTCGGTCTGTTCAGGTGTGTCTGCAGGAGGATTATTACCAGAAGCTGCATGATGGTAGAATGCAGATGAGCAGAGATGTGCCTGACAGGTAGTTTGCTGCATGAGCTGTATTTGTGACTGCCATTTACAAATCTGAACTGATGCAGCTATGAAAGACATTTATGTTGCAATAGAGTTGCAGCTGAGTTTTAGCAGTCTAGCTAGGTTGAAGCCAGAAAGGACATCATATCATGCTTTTGTGACAATGATTTCTCAAATATCGAATCCAGAAGTACAGGATATATCACTTCTCAGGCTTCGCAACCTCCTGTCTTCTTCCATTTACAGTCAATTTTAGCATGTTTGTACAGCCAAGAGTTTTTGAAAGGAATTTTCAGATTCAGCTCTTCAGGGTATTTTCTTACATGTAACAGAATCTTAAATTCTAATATAACCAGTGCAACTGTACAAAACATGGAGATTCTCTACTAAACGTGTAATTATCACCTTTCCTGCGGCTTTCTCAGGTCGTGAACTTAAACTGGATATGTACTTTTGCCTTGTCTGTGTGTATAACAGCAAAAGCGGAAACTGAGACTTTACATCTCCAACACATTTAATCCTGCAAAATCAGACGCTGACGATTCCGATGGCAGCATTGCTTCGTGGGAGCTGCGCGTGGAAGGGAAGCTCCTGGATGATGTATGACTTACCTCTGCTTCACTGGGGCTTGTAGGACTCTTAAGATTGTCCTTTGGGGTGGTAGGTTTTACTGGGGACATCAGCTGAGACAAGACATGTCTGAATGGCAGTGTTGGCTTGTTGCTGCTGGGAAGGCACTGTGCCCCACCCAAGTGAGGGATAAGGTCCTAACGGGAATGTTGGAGAGTGCAGCAGAAAATGAGGCAGACGTAAGGACAGGACAGGTAGGAGGAAGTGGAGAGAAGAGGGCTGAGATGAATCCCTTCAAAGAGATGGGAGGGTTCAGATTACAACAGGTGTGATAATTCAGGCCTACATTGGGCATTGCATCTTGTGAAGAGCAAGATAACAAGGAGAAGGCAGCACATCATATTCTTAGGGAGTACAACACAATGTATAAATGGTTAGAGCAAGGATGGAAGAAACATTTTATCATTTTAAAGTCCTCAGAAACCTCAGTGATGGATTTAGCTGTCCTTGGGGGAGGCTGGACTTTCCTAATAAAGGTGTAATCTCTTTGAATAGACTTCACAAGTAAGTATTTATTAGTTTTAGTTTATACTATTAGTTTTAAGGCTAAATAGATGGAGAACATGCATGCATGGAGAGGGCAAGGGTGCCTGGAGGTAACTGTACATGAATCAGAATCTTTCTGGAGGATGAAGTGGTGACTAAGTGCAACATCTGGAAACTGAAGTTAGACAAATTCAGTTTGGTAATTAGAGCATGTATTTCAATAAGGAAAGAGATTCATTATTGGACCAACATAGCTTTTCAATTACCAGCATTTTTTAATAAAATATTATCTGCATGAAATACAAAGAAATAAATTGGAATCCTGTGGCCTGTATTCTGTGGAGAGTCAGATTAGGTAATCACAGACCTTCCAGTTTTTAGTGTAGACAGTATGAGCTATGTAGTAAACAACAAATACTGATAATTAAATGAAAAGACAAAATGTAAAAGGAAATAGTTTTGCTCCATGTATGACCAGTCTGCAAAATTTACTGTAATCTGATAAATCGGACCAAGAAATTAGCATTCATCAAAAAACCCCAGGCTGTTAAAAAGAAAGGTATGCAGAGGCCTTAGGATCATAGAATGGTTTGCGTGGGAAGGGACCTTCAAGACCATCTCATTCCATCCCACTGTCATGGGCAGGGACACTTTCCACTAGCCCAGGTTGCTCAAAGCCCTGTCCAACCTGGCCTGGAACACTTTCAGGGATAGGGCAGCCACAGCTTCTGTGGGCAACCTGTGTCAGGGCCTCACCACCCTCTGATTAAAAAATGTCTTTCTTATGACCAGTCCAAACCTACGGTCTTTCATTAAAACCATTGCCCCTCGCCCTGTCACTACAGGTCTTGGTAAACAGTCTCCCTCGATCTTTCTTACAAGCCCCCTTTAAATACTCCCTGGAGCCTGCTTTTCTCTGGGCTAAACAACCCAGCTCTCTTATCCTGTCCTCACGGGAGAGGTGATCCAGTCCTGAGATAATTTTCATGGACGTTCTCTGGACCTTTCTCATGCGTACCATGTTCACCTTACAAGCCAGTCCTTTTCAATAACGCTAAGAGTCAATGAAATCTTCCCTAAAGTGTGCGCTGTTCCACTACTGTTGAGATTTTTGTATCTTAACCCTGTGTTTGTCAGAGAGAGAACTCAATTAGATTGATCACACTTGTGGTTTACATGAGATTTAATGTTCAAGACAGAGAGACTGAGAAGAAAGTCTAGGACACAAGCTAATAAATGCAGCCTTATACATGTCTGGTTCTTCTGCTTGTACAGCTCAGCAAACAGAAACGGAAGTTTTCATCTTTTTTTAAGAGTTTGGTTATTGAACTGGACAAAGATCTTTATGGACCTGACAATCATCTTGTGGAGGTGAGAAGGTTGTGCACCCTTTGCGTACAAACCAGTTACTGGCACACATAAACACCTGGTGCCTGTTGCCTCTCTTGTTTAAGGGACCTTGCATTCATTATCTCATTTAAGGTGTTTTCAAAGTTTTCAAAGTTCCATTCTTCTTAAGAATATTTGCTAAAGGAATCTACTCTAAAAACAGATGGATTAGTGATGTAGTGCACTTATTAGAACAGAATGTATGAAAAGATGAAAAAATTGTGCACATTTTTCCTAAAAAGTAAAGTGTGCTGATAGCAGAGCAGATTCTGCACTAAAGCTGAATTGAAATTACTGGGATGGGGGGGGGGGGAGTAGGGGGAGTGTTGTGGTTTGGTTTTGTTGTTGTAGGGTTTCTTTTTTAAATTGCCAGATCTTCAGAAAGCTTGTACTTGTCCGATTCTAGCATCACGTACTGTGCAAGATGCACCTCCATGGACATCAGTGGAAAAAAGACCAACAATTTTGCTTTTCCCTTTGTTAGTGGCACAGAACTCCCACAACCCAGGAAACGGACGGCTTCCAGGTGAAAAGACCTGGGGATGTCAGCGTGCGATGCACATTACTCCTCATGTTGGACTACCAGGTCAGTGCACTGCTTTCGGCGTGGGAAATACAGCCACTGGGACCTAGTGCAACAGAGCAAATTCATCTTGTCACATACATCAAAACGCAGTATACTTGAACTTGCAGTGTCCCGTGGTCCATTGAAGTTAGAATGATACCAAACTGACAGATTATTTAAAATCTAAAGGGGACAAATCGAGTGAGTTTCTAATACAGTCTAGCAAAATATTGGTCTTGGCATTATGATAATTAGTATTTTTATTGTCCACCTAGAGAAAAAATACGCATTTCCTCCTCTAGCTTCTTAGAGAAGAGTCAGATAAGTTGCACACAAGTTACGCATGTGGTTCTTTAAAAAAAATTCAAAGGATTAGCTTTTGCTAGTGGTACCTGAACTAGCTGTGTAGCTGTGGCAACCTTACCTTGGCACAGACGATGGACACGGCAGTTGTGGAGCTCACTAATCTGACTGAAACCATCTCTGGAAGAAATGTTGCTGTCTTAAGGAAACTGTTAAGAATGCACTGCTGCAAGTAGATGGGATCCCCCTTTACAGTGACAGTTCAGGCTCAGATGCATTTTGATGGTATAACTTTAAGAACTTGTTCTCTGCCACCTTCTTTCCCCTCCAGGCAAATAGCATCTATTCAGGATATAGACACTCCATTTTATGTTAACAGACAGAAAATTTTATTGATTTTAGGGAGTGTGTGGGCTAACTGAAATACTGATATAGGCAGAGAGAATTTTTACTGTTAAGACAGTATAATGATGTTTCTTATGCTCACCATTATTATAAATTTATGCTTTAGAATAGATGTTCTTTTATCCTTAAGTCTTAGTTTGTTATAAAGCTAGCTTTGGGTGACCTGCCACCCGTCAGAGTAATGCTTGCTTAATAATGTGGCAAATACTAAACCTGAGTATGTGTACACACTTGAAGAAGGATCAAATTCCAAATTATCCAAGGAGTTTATATTACTAGAGATGGAGAAGAGAGAAGTTGAATTGCATCACTGAGATCGGGAAAAGAAATAAAATCCATTGACTGGTTGTAGTTGGGTAAGTGTTTTGGTGTGCACCAGAATGGTGGGAACTTGCCTTAAAAAACACAGCTCCAAGACAGTGTGTTGATGTGAGACAGCAGTTATTAGCAACTGTGGAAGCGTCATCCTGCCTTCCTTCTTTCTCTCTGTGGTTAATTTCCAGTAGTTCAGAGGAAGGGCTGTTCTTTTTCTTCTCCCATTCCCAAAAGTCAAAACTTGCATCAGTGTTGAAAAGGAAAATTCTTTGTGAGTCTTAGTACAAGTTTTTAGTATTTGAAGCATGTGCTACAGGTAGTCCACGTGCACAGCACAGGTACAATGTCCCTCTTCCAGAGTACCAATGGTGGGACACAAAAATACAAACTTGTGTTTTTGCAATCTCTGCCACTGAATGGGATGCTTCTCCTGAGGAGCAGAGTCCCCCAGGAATTAAAACTGAAACTTCATACTTGTGTATCTGTCTGCTTTCCTCTTTATTGTCACCTCCTTCGCTTTCTGTTCCAGCCTCCCCAGTTTAAACTGGACCCACGGTTGGCCCGTCTGCTGGGGATCCACACGCAGACACGCTCGGCCATCATCCAGGCTCTCTGGCAGTACATCAAAACAAACAAGCTGCAAGATTCCCACGATAAAGAATACATTAACTGTGACAAGTACTTCCAGCAGGTAACTGTTTTTTGGACACAGTAGCTCTTTAGAAGCAAACTGTAACATCCAGCCACAAATTTGGGATGGATGAAAATGACTGATTTTTATCTTCCCTTAATGATTTGCAGGATCCTCAGTACTGAATGGCTTTCAGCATCCACTACAGCTAATATCATTAACACCCTCCCCATGTGCCAGTGTTGTCAAAATCCCCTACATCTGGTGGTTCAGCACTCCCACAAAAGCTGTGGCCTTTTCAGGAAGGAGGACTTCTGTATTGATTTGATGGGGTTTTTTCCTCCATTGTATCATTTTATACTAAGAAACATGAAATAATCTGCTGATTCTGATTGTCAAATCTTTTGTAGACCTGTTTTCTTCCCTTCTCTTTCCCTGTTTATGAAGGAAGAAGACATGGAATATATAATTAGAAAAGCTGTTTTTTCTTAAATCTTCTTCAGATAATGAAATTATCTGCATGATATTTTGAAAGTAGCGTGTTGACACTTTCTGTCTTTCACAATGACCTCTAGAATTAACCAAGAAGGCCACTTAAAAGCATCTCCACCCTTTCTGTAAATATGATTAAGGGTTTTTTTGGAAAGGTAGTGTTAACTGAGCTATAACTGTCTTACTTGGCTTTGTTTTTCTCTAGCTTCAGGCTCGCATGACTTACTTTGAAAGTAATTGAAAGTAGGGTTTGTGACATACTTCTGTGTAAGGAAAGTACTGGCAATTACAATGAATGAATAATGTTTTAGTGAGCAATGAAAGTAAATGTTGCGATGAAACTTGTGTCCTAGTTTTCTTTTTAAGTTTTTTTTTTGTTATTAATTTGCCCTACAACAGTTCAAAGTAGCCAGTGCTTGAAGTAAACTTAAAGACAGCTTTGCACATTTGAAAATATGAAATGCAACAAAATAACTGTGAGATTCAGGGGTATTTTTAGGAATATAGAGCCAAAGTGATCAGGATTATATAATCACTCTCTTGTTTGTTTGAGTTTTGGTTTTTTGAGAATTACAGCATACAGTCTTTTCCACATATAGTGAAAATTCCATATTAAAACCACATAAGAATTTTTGGCAAAATGACAATGCTGTTCTCTTGATTAGATGATTTGATTTCAATTCTTTATTTATCTGTAGCCAGTTTAGACTGAGTTTTGTTTCTGCCAGCCCAAAGAGGAAATGGGAAAGGGGGGGTGAAAAATATTTGAAAAATCATGAGCAGAATGAAAAAGGTGAAAAATGAGTAATTTTTTATATTTTAGTCAATAATTACAGTCCATCAACTAAAACGGGCAGGTAGCTAGTTGAAAACAAACAAAAGGACTCAAGCATATTTAAACTTCAGAACTCCTTGCAGTAGAACCTTGCAAATGCTAAAAGTGTATATAGGTTCCAAAAGTGACAAACCAATGGATGAAAAATCGTGGGCTGTTTTAATGCAAAGCTGTGGAGGTTGGGAGAGCATTTCTGGGGAAGAACCAGTATATGTTTCTCTTGTTCTTACGTTTTTCCTTTAGTATCCACTTTTGGCCACTACCAAGGGCAGGATGGTATGGTAGATTTGCAGCAGATCCTTTGTATGACCCTGTACAGGTGTACACATCTTACTTTTAGTAAGCAGGGGGGCCTTCTCAATTTTACTTATTTTAATTTTCAGTGTAAGAACTTTGCTAGAATAAGAACTTGTTGAAGCCGTCTTCTCCTCATGCACCTCATTCGAGATTTAGTTGGTCTGAGGTCTCCTTTGTCTTAGAACTCTGCGGGAATGCTGTGATACCTGATGATTGTCTTCTCATCCTCAGAAGATGGGTCAAGTGAGGGAGCTGGGAAGTAGCTGATTGCTTTTCTAGAAGACTTAACCTCACACCCTGCAAGAGCTGGCTAATCTGGAATAGTTTCATAAGAATGCAGTGCTTGCACAGATTTAAATCATAAATCTGATTGTTTTGAGTATTTCTGTTTTCCTTAGGTCTCTGGCAAAACTGTCCTAATTAGCTGATTTTGCTTTCAAAACTGGTGCTACTACTTAGGAATCTGAATCCCCTTACAATAAATGAAATATTTAATGATGAGGGTTTTTTGTTTTTCACTCTAAGGTTGAGAGACGGGAGGGCAAAGGAATTGGGTTAGTAATGCCTTCCAGTCTGATAATATTTCTGTAGATTATATAGTTTTAGCCCCATAACTCCTGGAGAAAAAAGCGTTGTCCTAGCTGGTAGTGTGCATATCACTTAGGGGAGCAGTACATAACGCACCAGTGTCTCTGGCATTCCCCTGGAGATACTGGTCTTCTCATTTGGTATGCCAGCTTTTCTGAATCCTGCACTGCTGTGTTGTGGTTATATCTAAGGGCACAAGATAGTACAGACTAAAAAATTATCACTGAATTAGTTACCTGACCCACCAGGATCACTGTCGCCAGAGAGGCTTTCAGAGCCAGGGGTTACAAGTTTAGACCAATAACTCCAGTTAGGCGGTAATTTGAGAAGCTTTAGGGAAAATTCCACCTACCCTTAGTTTCCAGCCTCCCATCCTCCTCTCACTGTTGTGTGTCCTTGATCCCTCTTCCCTTCTTAAAGCTCTTGTCGCTTGGGCGTGCATCCATGTTAGGGGTTTGACATGAGTGTTGAGCCAGTGGTGATGGCAGATTAGATGGAGCTTGGTGTGGAGAAATTTTGGGTGGGAATTCCGCAGTCATCTCTGTCAAGTGTCAGAATTCAGAACTCAGATAAGGAGATGCAGACTAATGCAGACTCATTAGTTACTCATTGTTACTTCCTTGTTCTTCAGAAACTAGCTGGCTGAATTCCTGGATGCAGGCAAGTCCTACAAATCAGACAGATTTTAGTACAGAAGACGGATCCTTTTCTGTTTAAAAACAATGTTTACATCAGCAGGGAGATTTGAAATCCACTGTGTTACAAGCAAAAACAAGAAAAAAGTTTCGAAGGTATTTCAAAAGTAATGGAACCTTGCAAATGGTTCCCAGAGCTGGCTCCTAGGTATTTCTGCTGCCAAATTCACTCACTTGAGAAAACTGTGAATTTCAAAAGATACCCTATCTGAGGAACCAGAGCATCTGACTTTGTATTCTACAACCTGATAGTCCTTTCTTTTCAAGCCTGCCTGCATCCTTTGTCTCTGGAGCTGCAAAGCTTGTTTCTGTTTACAGATACAATATTATGAGTAGTGTATCTCTTGTATCAGGTGAAAATAGTTTCCCTAAGAGGCATTTGCACTGGCATAGGCTTGAACGTTTTTACAAATTGCTTCCACATAAGGGCACATTTGAAGGCAAATGTTCATATATATAAAGCTCAGGGCTTTTTTGGTTTTTTGGTTTTTTTTTTTAAGGTCAGTTTAAATGGAATATCTGTAGAGAAAAGTCTGTTTGCCTGTTCAGAACATTAAAAATCACAGTAGGAAACAAAGGCTGTAATTATACTTTTGAAAACTCCAGGTGTAAAGAGTGTTTTTAGATTCATGGCAATGCACTGCAATTACTCACAGAAAATTTCCAAACTCTACAGTTTTTAACCCTTTCCAGATGAAATTTTTTTTTTTCTCAATTCAGTAGAAATTCATTGGGTGATTTTTGGGGTTGTTCTATGCAGAGCCAGGAGCTGAACTCAGTGACCCTTGTGGGTCCCTCCCAGCCCAGGATATTCTATGAGTCTATGAATTCTATTTAGCTTCCGGACCATAGAAAAGAGAAGGTAACCATGAACTGTTGTTTGGAAAGGGATGGATCCCTTCCAAGAGGCTTTTCAGGCTTTGGTTAAAAATAAATAATACCACGTTGACTTTATTTTTCCTTAATCCTAAAAACCCCACAAGTTGCAAATGGTTTTAAAATCCAGAAATGTTTTGTTATATTTTTCTTTAGCGCAAAATATCACAGGAAACATTCATTGGGGGGAAAAAGGCAAACTGTTTTTATGTTTTCTCTGGTAAAAAAAATACTGTCATTTTCTTTACAATGTGCTGTTGGAAACCCTCAGTAAGAGAGGGAGTATTTGCTTCTCTCCCATCATTGATACAATTGCTCTTCATGTCCCATTAAAGGGCTCAATCTTCATGTGCCCTCTAGCAGCTAAACCAAAAGTGAGACATCTGAAATTTTCATGACCTGATGGATATGTGTGCAAGCCCAGATGAAAGTACAACAGCAATTTACAGGGACAGAAGTGACCAAAAATTTAATCTGTGCGAGGCACCTGAATTACAGTTTTCAAAATCACCTTCCTTAATTGCCTCAATTCCTTGTGAGCTGCAGATTTCTTACTTTCTCATTTAACTGCAAGATAGGCTTTGGACAAACATTTGTTGTTTATTGTGTTCCAGATCTTTGACTGTCCACGGCTAAAGTTTTCTGAAATTCCTCAGAGACTCACTAACCTACTGCTGCCGCCAGACCCGATAGTGATAAACCACATCATCAGGTAAGCTGGCTGGTCAGCTCAGCACCATCATGTACAAAACACTCACTAGATAAAGTACAGAAACAGCTGCAGCTAGCTGTAGGGACCAGAATCCAGTTTTTATAACTTCCAGGTGAATACCTTGGACTTTGTTGTGTGTTTGTTCTATGTGTCATTCTAGTTTGTATAATTCTGAATTATTTTCACTAGCATGGCACCAGTTTTCTAGGAGTATGAAAAACAGCTTTTATATTTACTAGAATACCACTGAGAGAGTTGGTCGGGCCTTTTCCCTAGGAGAGAGGAATGAAAGTTTGAACCCACAAAAAGAGATAAAAAAGAAATTGAAATGAGATATTGTACATCACGGGCAATCATTTTAATCACTGACACATTAATTAAAATGTACACCAGCATTACGATTTCAAATGCAGGGCCAGTCCATGCATGCTTTGTTGGGATTGGGTCAGCTCTGTTAGTCTTATCCTGAGAATGCCAAGGAGTCAAGAGATCCCCAGAGACTGACAACAAGGAATGCCTGGATTCAGAGGACGTCATTGTGACCAAGATACTGAGCTCTCATATCCTTGTCAAAAGAGATGTCTTTGTGGCACAGCAGATGAAATATGACTTTCAGCTCTCTAGGGCTCTTCCAGCATGTGCCATATTTAAGTGACAACTGAGTACATGGAGGAGGGGGATAAAGAGATTTTTGGGGATCGCAGCTTTACTGTTCAGGTATTTCAGTTCTTTCCAAGTTTCTTTGTGGTCTGGGTCAAAACTCTGATTCTGGGTGTTTAAACATTACTGTTAATTAAGCACAGTGATTTGATTTCCTACAGAATATTGACAACAAATGTTTCTGAATTTGCTTAAAATTGGGCTCTTTATTTTAAATTTGTAACATGTGATAAGAAGTTTAAATATTACATGGGCTGTGAAAATAAAATTTGCTTTTTGATTCATTTGAATATATCAGACAGAGTAATGAAAAAGCAGCTTGGTGGCCATGCAGATTGAGAGCTGTGTACGTACTGTCATTGGACACAACTCAGTGACCTGTCTGACGGACCACAAAAAAGCTGAGGTCCTCAGAGAAAGATAGTCATTGCTTAGAGAAAAATGACAAGGAACTGATGATTATGCTTCCAGGGGCAGAGAGATGGCAAAAAGGTTCTGGAGGAAGTGTTTTTTGTCAGGTACGAGCTAAAGAACAGGATGTTGTGTCTAGTAGCATTCTCTGATACACTGTGTGCACCACACAGCACCTGACAACCCTAAATGGTACTGATGTAACGATGTGGAAAAAGGAAGAATTAATTTCCTGAGATCGGGCAGTAGTTTTGCGGTGAAGTCTTTACAGTGTCAGGCTAAGCTAGAATAAATCTGGAAGTCTGTCAATGAATTTAAAGAAAGTAAGTAATTTTTAGACTCATAAAGTCACAGATTAATTTACAGTAGAAGGGATTTCCTGTGGTCATTGAGAGCCCCCTCATCCAAAGTCAAGTCAGGTTCGAAGTCTATTCAGGATGCTTAGGGGCCTGATCCAACCAAGCTTAAAACAGGGTCTCGCAAATACTCTTCCCTGTCCCCCTGCATTCAGTTTTTCAGAGTGAAGGTAGTCAGCCACTGAAACAATATGCCAACTGCCTGTCCTGGTTTAATCCAGTCTTCAGCTCAGACTCTCCATCTGCTTGTTCTCTCTCCAGCAGGGCAGGGGGGAGCATTGAAAAGGTAAAAGGGAGAGAATTTCTGAGTTGAGGTAAAGACAGTATAATAAACAATGATGATGATGATGGTGATGACCAAAATCCAACAATACAAGTGATACAGATGAAAACTATTGCTCACCACCAACTGATTGATGCCCAGTGAGACCCTGGGCAGTGAACACCTGCCCCAGTTTACCACTCAGTGTGGTGCCACATGGTTTGGAATATCCCTTTGGTCAGCTGGGGTAAGCTGTCACAGCTGTGTCGCCTTCCAGCTCCTTGTGCACCCCCAGCCTCCTTGCGGGCGGGTGGTACGAGGAGCTGGAAAGGTCTTGACACGCTGTAGACAACGATCAGCAGTAACGAAAACATCTCTGTGTGACCAACCGTTTCCAGCACAAATTCACAACACAGCCCCACACCAGCTACTACTCTATCCCAGCCAAAACCAGCACACTACTACGGGGAATTTTTCATCACTAGTGATTGTAAATGTATGTGCTCTTAATTCAAGTAAATNCGGGCAATCATTTTAATCACTGACACATTAATTAAAATGTACACCAGCATTACGATTTCAAATGCAGGGCCAGTCCATGCATGCTTTGTTGGGATTGGGTCAGCTCTGTTAGTCTTATCCTGAGAATGCCAAGGAGTCAAGAGATCCCCAGAGACTGACAACAAGGAATGCCTGGATTCAGAGGACGTCATTGTGACCAAGATACTGAGCTCTCATATCCTTGTCAAAAGAGATGTCTTTGTGGCACAGCAGATGAAATATGACTTTCAGCTCTCTAGGGCTCTTCCAGCATGTGCCATATTTAAGTGACAACTGAGTACATGGAGGAGGGGGATAAAGAGATTTTTGGGGATCGCAGCTTTACTGTTCAGGTATTTCAGTTCTTTCCAAGTTTCTTTGTGGTCTGGGTCAAAACTCTGATTCTGGGTGTTTAAACATTACTGTTAATTAAGCACAGTGATTTGATTTCCTACAGAATATTGACAACAAATGTTTCTGAATTTGCTTAAAATTGGGCTCTTTATTTTAAATTTGTAACATGTGATAAGAAGTTTAAATATTACATGGGCTGTGAAAATAAAATTTGCTTTTTGATTCATTTGAATATATCAGACAGAGTAATGAAAAAGCAGCTTGGTGGCCATGCAGATTGAGAGCTGTGTACGTACTGTCATTGGACACAACTCAGTGACCTGTCTGACGGACCACAAAAAAGCTGAGGTCCTCAGAGAAAGATAGTCATTGCTTAGAGAAAAATGACAAGGAACTGATGATTATGCTTCCAGGGGCAGAGAGATGGCAAAAAGGTTCTGGAGGAAGTGTTTTTTGTCAGGTACGAGCTAAAGAACAGGATGTTGTGTCTAGTAGCATTCTCTGATACACTGTGTGCACCACACAGCACCTGACAACCCTAAATGGTACTGATGTAACGATGTGGAAAAAGGAAGAATTAATTTCCTGAGATCGGGCAGTAGTTTTGCGGTGAAGTCTTTACAGTGTCAGGCTAAGCTAGAATAAATCTGGAAGTCTGTCAATGAATTTAAAGAAAGTAAGTAATTTTTAGACTCATAAAGTCACAGATTAATTTACAGTAGAAGGGATTTCCTGTGGTCATTGAGAGCCCCCTCATCCAAAGTCAAGTCAGGTTCGAAGTCTATTCAGGATGCTTAGGGGCCTGATCCAACCAAGCTTAAAACAGGGTCTCGCAAATACTCTTCCCTGTCCCCCTGCATTCAGTTTTTCAGAGTGAAGGTAGTCAGCCACTGAA
This sequence comes from Oreocharis arfaki, assembly GCA_013398015.1. Lineage (NCBI taxonomy): Eukaryota > Metazoa > Chordata > Aves > Passeriformes > Paramythiidae > Oreocharis > Oreocharis arfaki. The sequence continues at coordinate 13,990 of VZRR01006394.1, read as the reverse complement.
ACAATATGCCAACTGCCTGTCCTGGTTTAATCCAGTCTTCAGCTCAGACTCTCCATCTGCTTGTTCTCTCTCCAGCAGGGCAGGGGGGAGCATTGAAAAGGTAAAAGGGAGAGAATTTCTGAGTTGAGGTAAAGACAGTATAATAAACAATGATGATGATGATGGTGATGACCAAAATCCAACAATACAAGTGATACAGATGAAAACTATTGCTCACCACCAACTGATTGATGCCCAGTGAGACCCTGGGCAGTGAACACCTGCCCCAGTTTACCACTCAGTGTGGTGCCACATGGTTTGGAATATCCCTTTGGTCAGCTGGGGTAAGCTGTCACAGCTGTGTCGCCTTCCAGCTCCTTGTGCACCCCCAGCCTCCTTGCGGGCGGGTGGTACGAGGAGCTGGAAAGGTCTTGACACGCTGTAGACAACGATCAGCAGTAACGAAAACATCTCTGTGTGACCAACCGTTTCCAGCACAAATTCACAACACAGCCCCACACCAGCTACTACTCTATCCCAGCCAAAACCAGCACACTACTACGGGGAATTTTTCATCACTAGTGATTGTAAATGTATGTGCTCTTAATTCAAGTAAATCCTCAGGCCTGCCTTTTACAGGAAGATCAAGTAGGTCACAATTATTCATTCTAGTTTTAGAGGCTATGCACAGAGACAAAAATGTGAAGTATTATAAACTTATTCTAGAAATTTTAATAGTAGTATAGAATCACTCTCTGGGCAACAACAACCTTCCTTTTTGAAAAAAAAAGAAAAGATGCAATGGGGTTGAAGTGGATATGAAGTAGAGATGAACAAAAAGTCTCTGATCTTCACAAATATTTTAAATACTAGGTAGACTCAAACATGCAGAATGCAATTGAAAATATATATTCNCGGGCAATCATTTTAATCACTGACACATTAATTAAAATGTACACCAGCATTACGATTTCAAATGCAGGGCCAGTCCATGCATGCTTTGTTGGGATTGGGTCAGCTCTGTTAGTCTTATCCTGAGAATGCCAAGGAGTCAAGAGATCCCCAGAGACTGACAACAAGGAATGCCTGGATTCAGAGGACGTCATTGTGACCAAGATACTGAGCTCTCATATCCTTGTCAAAAGAGATGTCTTTGTGGCACAGCAGATGAAATATGACTTTCAGCTCTCTAGGGCTCTTCCAGCATGTGCCATATTTAAGTGACAACTGAGTACATGGAGGAGGGGGATAAAGAGATTTTTGGGGATCGCAGCTTTACTGTTCAGGTATTTCAGTTCTTTCCAAGTTTCTTTGTGGTCTGGGTCAAAACTCTGATTCTGGGTGTTTAAACATTACTGTTAATTAAGCACAGTGATTTGATTTCCTACAGAATATTGACAACAAATGTTTCTGAATTTGCTTAAAATTGGGCTCTTTATTTTAAATTTGTAACATGTGATAAGAAGTTTAAATATTACATGGGCTGTGAAAATAAAATTTGCTTTTTGATTCATTTGAATATATCAGACAGAGTAATGAAAAAGCAGCTTGGTGGCCATGCAGATTGAGAGCTGTGTACGTACTGTCATTGGACACAACTCAGTGACCTGTCTGACGGACCACAAAAAAGCTGAGGTCCTCAGAGAAAGATAGTCATTGCTTAGAGAAAAATGACAAGGAACTGATGATTATGCTTCCAGGGGCAGAGAGATGGCAAAAAGGTTCTGGAGGAAGTGTTTTTTGTCAGGTACGAGCTAAAGAACAGGATGTTGTGTCTAGTAGCATTCTCTGATACACTGTGTGCACCACACAGCACCTGACAACCCTAAATGGTACTGATGTAACGATGTGGAAAAAGGAAGAATTAATTTCCTGAGATCGGGCAGTAGTTTTGCGGTGAAGTCTTTACAGTGTCAGGCTAAGCTAGAATAAATCTGGAAGTCTGTCAATGAATTTAAAGAAAGTAAGTAATTTTTAGACTCATAAAGTCACAGATTAATTTACAGTAGAAGGGATTTCCTGTGGTCATTGAGAGCCCCCTCATCCAAAGTCAAGTCAGGTTCGAAGTCTATTCAGGATGCTTAGGGGCCTGATCCAACCAAGCTTAAAACAGGGTCTCGCAAATACTCTTCCCTGTCCCCCTGCATTCAGTTTTTCAGAGTGAAGGTAGTCAGCCACTGAAACAATATGCCAACTGCCTGTCCTGGTTTAATCCAGTCTTCAGCTCAGACTCTCCATCTGCTTGTTCTCTCTCCAGCAGGGCAGGGGGGAGCATTGAAAAGGTAAAAGGGAGAGAATTTCTGAGTTGAGGTAAAGACAGTATAATAAACAATGATGATGATGATGGTGATGACCAAAATCCAACAATACAAGTGATACAGATGAAAACTATTGCTCACCACCAACTGATTGATGCCCAGTGAGACCCTGGGCAGTGAACACCTGCCCCAGTTTACCACTCAGTGTGGTGCCACATGGTTTGGAATATCCCTTTGGTCAGCTGGGGTAAGCTGTCACAGCTGTGTCGCCTTCCAGCTCCTTGTGCACCCCCAGCCTCCTTGCTGGCGGGTGGTACGAGGAGCTGGAAAGGTCTTGACACGCTGTAGACAACGATCAGCAGTAACGAAAACATCTCTGTGTGACCAACCGTTTCCAGCACAAATTCACAACACAGCCCCACACCAGCTACTACTCTATCCCAGCCAAAACCAGCACACTACTACGGGGAATTTTTCATCACTAGTGATTGTAAATGTATGTGCTCTTAATTCAAGTAAATCCTCAGGCCTGCCTTTTACAGGAAGATCAAGTAGGTCACAATTATTCATTCTAGTTTTAGAGGCTATGCACAGAGACAAAAATGTGAAGTATTATAAACTTATTCTAGAAATTTTAATAATAGTATAGAATCACTCTCTGGGCAACAACAACCTTCCTTTTTGAAAAAAAAAGAAAAGATGCAATGGGGTTGAAGTGGATATGAAGTAGAGATGAACAAAAAGTCTCTGATCTTCACAAATATTTTAAATACTAGGTAGACTCAAACATGCAGAATGCAATTGAAAATATATATTCTGTAATGGTTTCTGATCCCCATGATACTGAATGCATCAAATTTAAAACTGGTAGAAGTAGAAACTGGTAGAAATCTTCTTACCTGACCTCAAGCTAGAACTGGAGATTTTCTTGAGTTGCACTCCTAATTGCAGCTGACACACCTGAAATCAGAGGTAAAAAGAAAAACCTCTGTGGGATTTCCCTTTCTGCAAAGAAGTGAACTTCCACACTGTTAAAGGACACAAGCAGACTGCAAAGCATAGCTCTCCAATGTTCTTCTCGTACAAACAGGTTATCTCTGGATTCCCCCTTTTTGACTTACCATCATAATTTTTTTAAAAAGCCAATTCGTTATAGGGAGTGAATTGGCCACGCTGCAGTGAGTTTCTGTTCATCTCGCCCTAATCTCATGCACCTCCAAGGGGAGGCTGGCCCTGTCTGTGCGTCGCCAGTCCGTATGGCGGTCGCACTCACCCAGGCGATCTCCTATTCCCTTTTCTCCTCCAGGCTGGAGAAGCTTTTGCAGCTTCTCTCGGCAGGTCTGTGCTCCAGCCCACAACATCCTACTGAGCCTCTGCGGGCCTTGCTCCAGAGTGTCACATTTTTGTGGTCCTGTGCCCACCAGTCCAGAGCCAGTTTCACCAGCGTGGCGTAGCAAGGAGGAGCCTCTTTCCCAGACTTGATGGCAACACCTGCGCTAATACAGCCCCTTTTGCAGCTGACCTTTGCTATGGCTGCCTTACCCCCCAGAGTCCTTCTGCACTTGTTGTCTGTCCATCAGGGCCCTCAAATCCTCTCCTGCCAATCTGTTTTCTACCCCGCCGATGCCCACCTGTCCCCCTGCACAGCGTCATTCTATCCCAGGAGCAGAACTTTTCCTGTGCTGAACTTTATCATGCCGAAATGCCGTCCTGTTTCTGCGGCCTGTCGGGGTCCCTCTGAACAGCCCTGCTGCCCTGACTCACTTGGGCTCAGGACCCTGGGAGGCCTGAGCACAGGGCTTAACCGGGAGCAGTGGAGCCAAAGACAACGTGGAGAGCCACAGCCTTCTCTGTGGCTTTTGACATGAGTGGCAGAACCAGACCCAGACCTGGGTTTTCCTTAGCTTTCCTTCTGCTGATCTTCTTGCAAGCGGCCACAGCATCACAGACTCTCAGAATGTTTGAGGTTGGAAGGGACCTCTGGAGATCATCTGGTCAAATGCCCTCCCCTGCCCAGGCAGAGCCACCTCTAGCAGGTTGGCCGTAGCCACGTCCAGATGGCTTTTGAGCATCTCCAACATGGGAGACTCTGGGCTGGGGGAAAGGCAGATGGGCTTTGAGGGTCTTACTGCAACTTGTGCTATTGCTTGGTCACCCTTACAGTAAAAACGTGTTTCCTGGTGTTCAGATGGAGCCTCCTGTGTTTCAGTTTGCACCAACTGCCTCTTGTCCTGTCACTGGGTACCACTGAAAAGATCCTGGCTCTATCTTCCTTAAACCCTCCCTTCAAGTTTTGGTAAGTTCCCTCCCCACCAGCCTTCTGTTTTCTAGGCTGAATAGTCCCAGACCTCTCAGCCATTCCTCAGCTGCGAGGTGCTCCAATGCCTTAATCATCTTCATGGACCTTTGCAAAATTCTCTCCAGTAGCTCCATATATCTCTTGCACTGGGAAGCCCAGCACTGAACATGGTACTCCAGGTGTGTCCTCACTGGTCTTGAAAATAGAGAAGGATCACCTCCGTCCACCTGCTTACAACACTCCTAGTGCAAATCCATCCCTGGAAGTTTTTCTGCTCCCCCATGTCTGTCAAGCTCAATTAGATCCTGAGCAAATTTTTGTACTATCTACTGCAGATGCACGCAACCCACACATTTCACAGGTAGTGTTGAGAAGCCAGCATTTTTATATTGCAAGTTACAGCGACTGAAGTCTGATTTGCTAGCTACTGCACTGAAGACTGTTTTCCTGTTAAGAAACTTTAGTCTAACAATAAAGTAAATGTTAAGTCTAAATGTTTGAAAATTAAATATAAATTTAGGATAGGACACGCCGAAGACCGATACTGGTGTTTAGCGTAACAAGTGTCAGGAGGATGTTAGAAATTAAATTTCATGCTCTGGGCAAAAGTTCCAGCTCAAAAGTCTGTGAAATCTGACTGATAAAAGATGAGAGAATATACTAGAATATGAAAATGTGTAAAGATACCCTGTTCTTAAACTTTTCTCACAGCATCTGCAACAGGCTTTATTGAAGAGTGTATTCTGGGCTGGATGGATACTCATTCTGATTCATTATGGCAGTTCTCATGATCTTGTGTTATACTCTCCATAGTGTTGACCCCAACGATCAGAAGAAGACGGCTTGTTATGACATAGATGTAGAAGTTGAAGACCCATTAAAGGGCCAGATGAGTAGTTTTCTTCTCTCAACAGCTAACCAACAGGAGATTACAGCATTGGATAACAAGGTATTAGCCCAAGAGTAATGTACTCATTGTGTAGCTTCATGTGGGTTTGGTGTCATGTGTCAAAGACAGTAATGTTGTGAGATGGGGACTTCTTAAGGGCATGTGCTTTCAAGGGATGAATCAGCCAAATGCAGTGGGAATACATAGGGGTGAATGGCATTCCCACATATGATTCGATCCAGGGCCTGACAAGCTTGTTGAGGTGATAAGAGTTTCACAGGTAGCCTACCGAGTCCCCTGACGCTTGAGAACCACCTGAACTGTATGACTGTAACTTTTTATTGAGAGGTCACGATATCTTGCTAAATTGCTAAGCCAAAACTAGGAGAATCTCATACTCAGGTGTGGGTTTTGTATTCATAACTGCAGAATGGCTCTCTGCATTAGGTGGAAATACAGAACATGTGTGGCAGGAAAATCACTTGGAGCAGTTTGGCAATTTTAAGTGTTAGTGGAGGAGGATCACATGCGCTTCAAATAATACCTGTCTTAAGGCAGTAGTGGGCTTTGCAGGCTGTTTTAGGGGTTCGTGTCCTACGGGCTGTTAGCCAGTTCTGGCATGTGTCAATGGCTGGTTTGGATCAGTAAGGGACAAGGAAAGTGCCTCCTCAGACCAAGGCCCGGCTTCTCTCTGTTTACTTCTAATACAAACAAATATGCTAAACTCTGGTCTTCATGCCATTTTAAAGCGGGTCTGGGCACCAGCAATGCAATGGATTCTGGTGACTGTTGCAGCATCTTTTCTGTCATGGCTCTTGAGGAAGGTCCTTTTCAGCAGGGCAGTTGCTCAGTCAGTTGGTTCCCAGCCTATACAAGCTTGCAAGCAGCATGCATAGGGTTATTCTGTTTCCTGTCCTACTCACCTTAGCCCATGTCTGTGTCACCTCTCTTTTGAATATCTGCTACAGCAGATCAGGGCAAGCTGTGATCAGTGAAGTTACTGAAGTCACTGCTGGGTGAATGGGCATGGGCTGCTCCTGTTACCCTCTGTGCATTGCATTGCTGTGCTGCCGTGGAGTCCCCTCCTGGGAATTCAGTGCATGCCAGGGGAGTTCACTCTGCACAACTACAGCATTTTCCCAAAAAAAGGAATGATTTTAAATTGACAGCTCTTCTCTTAATGTACCATGTAGTACTTACACAAGTGGCCTTGATGCCATCACCAGATCAGGGGAGGATTATTTTCTCCCATGTGCTTGGTCACCTTAGCTATTTTGGCAAAAGAGATGAATACATGAAACTAAACAAGATAGGTTTACTATTTCAAACTAGAATGTTAGAGGAGCAGGGTAGCAAAAGTTTGCTTTTGTGTGTGTCTATGTGCAAATAATTAATGAACTGTCCTCCTCCTGATCATACTTGATGATATTATCCATTATAGGACCTTGACTTCTCTTCAGTCTTCATTCTTCCCTGCTAGTTAATGCTCGTTTCTTCCATAGTATTTCTGCAGATATGATTCATTTTCTATAAACCTTCCATACTCATGATTTCTCATTGTTCACACTCTTCTTTTTGCAGCCATCATGACTTTTACAGGCTTTCTCTTAAGAAAAAGTCTAGAAGTCATGGCTGTTCATTTGACATGGACTTGATCAGGAAACTGCTAGAGTTTTTAAGGGTTACAGGAGGATAGTGAACAGATGATGATGATGATGATGATAACCAGAGGAATAATTGTTTTCTTGTACTGGGCACTGTTAAACTGCATATTTATGTAGCACCTTTCCTCAAAGATCCCAGTCTTGGCAGGTAGAGTGATTCTACACAGGAAATTATTACATTGTACAGTGACATGGCTTAGCTCTGCATGCCATGCAGAAGTTCAGTGCAGAAAGTGAAGGAGAATCCTGTACATAATTGTATTGCAGAAGTGCAAGGGAAACCAAAATGTAGTGGCAAGATTGCAGTTAAGTTGCTGCTTTTTGAATTGAAAAAGCTCTAAGAACCTGCACAAGTCTGTGGTGTAGAATTGTCACCTTTGTACATTACCAGGAATACAAGGATAGTAACAGAGCTGACCTGATGGTCACTTGAGCATGGGAGAAATTAAAGAATATCTGCTTTGGTTTTTTTTCTGTCAGATTCATGAGACAATTGAGTCCATAAATCAGCTAAAAATACAACGTGATTTTATGCTGAGTTTCTCCAAGGATCCCAAAGGATACATTCAAGACCTTCTCCGGTCCCAAAGTAGGGATCTTAAGGTGAGCTAAGGTTTGAAAAAGAATGAATAGTGGAACCAGAATGGAAGAATTTCATCTAAATGTACATAAAGTGTATAGCCAAACATCTAGGATGGGTAATTCGTGGAAGACAGACAATGAGTGGAGTACTGCAATCCCAGAGTAGACAGTATGCAGGAAAGACAGTTTAGGTCATATTCCAGTTCCAGTGGAACAGTGGTGCTTCGTGGGAGTGGTAGATCAATTTGTGGACCAGAAAGTAAGTTCAAAATGCAGGGCTTTGTTGATGTATTCTCTAAATTGAAAGCGGTGTAAAACTCAGCAGGAGCATCCTATAGTACAAGAACACAATTTGGGTGTTTTGTTGGTTCATAATTTAATCTAACAGCTGTCCTTCAGCTTATCTTTGAGATATGCAAGAAATGGAATATAAAGAAGTTCAGTTGTTTGCCAGCAAAAATTAATCATTTGTTCCTCATAAAGTTTCACATTTTCTGTCTTTAACTGAGATGCCTCAAAATCAGTTGTATTAATGAATCCACTAAATTCTTTTAATAAAATCATCGTGTCTTTCTTATATAAATGCCCATTGTTAAGTGAATATTCTTCCAAAAATCTACTGTTAAGATTATGGTTGTTAGTATTTATATTGTATTCAAAGGGGACAGGCATCTGAAAGACTGTTTAAATAAAGCAGACTTTGGCTTGAGGAACTTACAAACAAAGCTGTTGTGGAGCTTCTCTAGCTATATTCATGGAATAGTTGTTCAGAGTTTTCCCTGACTGACAAGGCTCTAGTCCCATAAGAGCCTTTTCTATAATGTTCTGCCCTGCTGGCATCAGAGTTGTGATTCCACAACACTGCTTTGCAAAATATACCAATAACTATATTTACCTGTGATTCTGTGATGCTGGAGACATAGTCATCAGAATTCTATTTTTTTCTAGAATGGTTCCAACCCCCTGCTGCCCTGTCCCTGGAGGCAGATTGGACGGGACTTGGAGCACCTGATCTAGTGGAAGGTGTCCCTGCCCTTGGCAGGGGGTAGAACGAGAGTAGCTTAAAGGTCCCCTTCCAACACAAACCATTTGATCATTCTGTGATCCTGTTTTGGCAGTAAGCACACATTGTCCGTTTGCTTTGGGCTTTGAGAACAGTTCTGATCATTTTTATGTGTAATGTAGATAAATTTTCACTCTGGGTAAATCTGAAAGTTTCTTTGTGTGGTAGAAGAGCTATGGTGAAAAATGGTTTTATTTTTGTCCCAGGTGATGACTGATGTGGTTGGAAACCCAGAGGAAGAACGCAGAGCCGAATTTTATCACGAGCCGTGGTCTCAAGAAGCTGTGAGCAGATATTTCTACTGCAAGGTATGAAAGAAATATCCACATTGCTGACTTAGAAAAGCATCTCCTACCACTGAGCAATTTAATCTGCTAAACTGTACAGTGTGTCTTTTTCTTTCAGATCCAGCAGCGCCGACAGGAATTGGAACAATCTTTGGGAGTGCGTAACACATAAGTACTGCTCACAAGATTCCATTGACATCATGACCACCAAACCAGTGGACTTTTCGGTGTTACTTAGCTCACTGTTACACATGGACCTGCTTCCTGACTGGATGAGAACATACCGTCAACATGCCAGTCAGAACACCAGCTTTAGAGTGACCCTTGAAAATCTTGCCCAAGGTGGGTGTCTCAAACCATTCCAAGCCAGAGACAGCACCATACAAGTGTCAGTGTGAAAGAAGACTAAAGGTTCACTCATCAGCGCACATCATTAAATTTTAGTGGAAAGTTAGACACTACACAGCAAATCCTAATGGGCTATGCTTAGAATCATGGGTGGCACCGATGGGGGAGGTTGAGATAGGTGTTCTAGGAGACCAGAGATTTAGAGAAATAAATGCAGTTCTTGTCCTATGGTACCCAGGAGTCTCAAACAGTAACTTATCTGGAATTAGACAAGATAGTCTTTCTTATAGCTGTGGAATGCTTTATATTCCTGAATAGAGTTTTTATTCCAGCCGGACCAGTGCAAGAAGCTATCTCACCATCTGAAAGAACAGACCAGGAGGATTTTCATCCTGGAATGCAGAGCCCGTCTGGAAGAAAGACATATAGTCAGGACATCTCTTCTGCAGATGCAAATAATTTCTCTTCCCCTTGTCTCAGCAGTGAAGGGTAGATTGAATCACATATCACTAGATGGGTGCAGTCTGTATACTGTACTGAGAGAAAGAGAATCATCCCTGGGATAAGAGCTTCTTATGAATCCCTAGTATTAGTGGTATTAGCAACAAATGAGGCATTCTGAGAAAATGAAAATAACGTAATGGTGCTTTGCTGATGCCTGCCTTTAACACAGCAGATATTAACAATAAGTATATATGTAAAATACCAGATTACTTAAATGTTTCTCTGTGTGCCTGTAGGGTTCATCACTGAAAAGAACTTCCCGATTCTTGGTGCAGAATCCAAGAAGCTTAACTTCATGTAACATGATAGTTTTTTCTTTACTTTGAGATGTTAGCAGAGTTCCTGGATTGGTCTCACATTTTGATCATAGGTGAACTGCCTCTTACTATTAATTATTTAGCTCTCCCATACATGATACGTGCTGGTTATTTTGGATGCTGTTGAGTTATAAAGCACTATCAGCCTTAAATAGCACAGAGAACATATCCCTTGGAAATCATCTTCTTTGTAAATGTACGTCAAATTCAGACTATGGGAATTTATAGAACGATTACTTGGAAGCAGGGACATCTTCCTTAAATCCTTCCCCTCCTCATTTTTTGTAGTGCACAGATGAGTTGTAATTAAAGGCCCAATGTGATTTCTAGTCCAAAAAGCAGCTGCCAAAGTATAACTGTCTATTTGATGTGGCACTCAAAATGCTCTTCCAGGTTACTCCTTTTCACCTCCTTTTTTTCACTTCCTTGGAAAGAGAATCAAATTCACATGTGGTATGGAAGGAAGGCAGCTCTTCTGAATAAATGCGTTTTTTCTCTAGTATTGTGTTTTCTGCTGTCTTTGCCAATTTCTCTCTTAGTTTAACTTAAAAGTTTCTTCTGTTCAGTCACAGAAGAGATAATCTTCTCTTTACGCCTTTGTGTAATATCTTTGTTTTCACATTAATAGTGCCATAGGTTTTACTCCGTCCATTGTGTTCAGAGATGTCTTGGAAAATTTACTTTTGATTGCATTTACGTGCTGGCAGTACTCTCACACAAAACCTGTTGGTGTGAGAAAATGTATGGCAATGCCTCATTGCCTGAGGCCTTTTACTGGGAATGGCTTGATTTGGAATTTTTCCCTTTTGTGTTAAAAAACCCCTCTTTTCACAGTAGAATGTGAAATCCTGCAGTCTTAAACGGGTTGTGAGGCTGCCACAGTGATTGACTTGAAATGTTACTTAATTTAGGACTCCACTAATTGGACTACAAGCGTTATGAAGAGAAAACAGCTGAGGTCATCTGCTACTGTGCTTCCATATTTGTTATGCTGCTGTGTCCGTTGTGTGCATGCTGCTCAGTGTATAAAACTCTTGTCTATATGTGGCAAACAGAGCAGCTACATTCAGGGGCTATGCTTAGTCTGCAGGAATAAGAAATGCAGAGAAAGACATGCAAGGATATGAGAAGGGCACTGGACTGAGATAGATGCCTGCAGAATGTCTGCCAGGGAATTCTGGTGTTTGAGAGCCTTCCTGTTGAAGTGGCAAATATTTGCGAGAAATATCAGTCATTTGCCACAGCTCCAACATACTGGAGTCCAGCCTGGTTTTAGAGCCTCTGTAGAATTAATTGGATGGACCTGGTTCCAAGTCTCTTTCGGAGCAAATTAACAAAACTAATGTGGCGTTGGTGCCAATGTTCACAACTGCATCACTGAAAGCTGAAGCTCTGTTAAGCAGCAGTGTTACACTGAAATGTGTGTGTGCATGACTCAAGCACTGGAGATGGCAGTCCAGAATCTACATTCTTATATCCCACTGTCTATAAAAAAAGACTGGTCACCACCAGTGAGTCTTAGGAATCAGGAATCGGGTATCTTTCCTTTGGTTAAACTGGTGTTTGAGATTTTGATGCCTTTTTCCCATTTTTGGGAGCTGTTCGGGCCTTTTAGTGAAGACACACAGAGAAAAGTGTTGTCCTCTGTTCCGCAGGTGCAGCTAAGAGCTTGCTTGTTTGCAAAACCAGGAGAAATTTTATTTGAAGAGAAATAATGGAGCAATACTAGAGGCAACTAGACCAAGTGTTGCTTGAGCATTGAAAGTGAAAGGTAGTGGCACTGAACAGGCAGGTAATTATGGCGGACTGTGAAAGAGAAGTTTATTTTGAGTTCAGGGTGGTTGTCTTTTTGTGTGTATAAAAGATGACAAGAAGATGTTTCAGGGTCTTCAGTTGCTACAGTACAATACAAATCTATGCATACTGCAAAAAAAGCATTCTGTGCATAGAAGTAGTTAATATATAGATGATAATATAGATTGTTAGAAAATATAGCATCCAACTAGGAAAGGGTTCAACAGAATTCTGGAGTACCAGTAGAAGGGAAATGTCTCTTGGAGCAGAAGTGTTAACATGGCAGGGTAGAAACAGTTTTTTTAGTCTTCTGGGTTGTTGGCCATGAGGCAGGAATCAGATCAAATATTTCTTAGAGATCGAAGGGGAAACAAATGTTCGGTTATGGAATGAAGAGAAGAATACAACGGCGGGAAAGGAAATCAAGAAATGGAGCAGAATGCCACTGAAGCGCCCGTAAGACACAGCACAAGATAATGTGCAAAGTACTCTTGGAAACAGCACAGCCCCCGTGAGTCTGTGCATCCTGTGTGCACGTGTGTATGCGGACGTGGAGCACGTGGGAGAGACGGTCTCAGTCCGTGTGCAGCCTGGGAAGTTGGGGGGAAGGACAGAACCAACAGCTTTGCAAATAACTTCGAGACACACTGTCAAAGCATTTTCACAGCAGGGATTCAGTTGTTCGACACAGCAGGGTTGGTAGCCGTAGTGCAGACATCGTCTCGGCTGGCAGGTTTTTCACACGACATTGTTTAGAACTTATCCTGCGGAAGCCAAGTTAAAATATTAGTGTATAAATCAATATTGGTGCATATCATAGGGCCCCTAGTTTTGCCAAAATGCTAATCAGGTATTTGGGGATCGTTGGTCTGCTTTTGTGTGGAGAACCCTTTTATGGCAATGCAAAGAGATAAGGAGGGAAAGAAGGTTCTTTTTTCCTAAAGAAAGCGGTCTCCTTTCTGTAACTGCTCTGTTGTTTAATAGGATGTATCTGTTCTGCCAAATCCTGTATTATAAACATCTTTTCCAAACTTACTGAAGAGAGGAACTCCATTTTAAAAATACAGCAGTGGGTTTGTGAGAGTGAGCAAATACATGTATAAAGAATGGGGGGAAGGGAGACAGCGACTCCCTCTACTCTGTAGCCACCATATCCATTGTATGATGCCGAGTGATTCGTAGAAAAGCTTTTAACAATAAATACTTTGTTTCTTTGTATCTCCTGCACTAATCTTATGTGTCTTAACTATGACGGTACGTTGGTGTCTTTCTGCTCCTGCTAATGATCTCTAGTGTTTGGATTTCTCTTCACTTGTGAATGCACTCACAGACAGGCAAACGTTTGCAGGTTTTAATGGGACTTGAAGGTGAGAACTGTTTCTCTTTAGATCGTTCTTACGTGAATCCCTTTTTTCACTAGATTCCACCTTCAGCCATTTTCATACTCAATAAGTGAGAAATCCTTTCAATTGGAGAGATCTGGCTCCTCTCCTTGTCAGCCTAGAGCTAGAGCTTGGATGCTGAGAAGTCGCGTAGGAATTACAGAGTCACCATCTCCACTGTGGTAGCAGTTAGGTGGATGCCACTTCTATAGCGCTTGTCCCTAGGTTCTGCTTAAATAAAAAAATCAAATTGAGTTTCTTCTACTATGTGTAATATGTCATTGCAGTTCCAGATTGGGCCAAGAGCTTCTGAAGAGGAGACCCCTACCCACCTGTTTATTGTCGATTTGGCTGGGAATATTGTTTTGTTCCAGAGTGGCTGGGTGGAGCACTGGGGACAGTTGAGGTGTGTCAGCTTCAGAGGCTGATTGCAAAAGTCACTGAAAAGAAGAACGGCAACGAGGTTTGTCAAACTGGTACTTTCAGACCCCACTTGACATCTTTGCTTTTGGCTGGAGGTAGTCATGTACTTGCATTGCAGGGAATGAATATTCCCTTCCAAATTCACCCCAGCAAGTCCCAAAAGCTCTTACCGTGAATATTTCTTCTTTACTTTCTTTCATT
>VZRR01006392.1:32701-74499 GCA_013398015.1 Oreocharis arfaki | reverse complement strand
GGTGGGGGGGCTCTGTGAGAGGTGTTAGCATTGGGGCAGAGGCTCTCAGAGCACAGAGACCAAATTTTAGCCTTTAAGGAGCACCGTGTTTGGGTCTGACGCTGCTGATTTGGGTAACAGAGATCCCAGCACCCTCAGGCTGATGGAATTACTCCATGAGCAGGATCCGACCTGCACCAACAACCCTCCTTCCCTCCCAACAGCATCTCTGCCTGGCCCTCCATCCCCCTCTGCTCCTGGGGTTTTCTCCTACCCCCTTTTTTTTGGAGGACATTGCCTGGGGAAGAGGAAACAAGGGCCACGTGTGACGGGTGGGATGGGGTTTAATGGGTCCCAGGCGCGGCTCCCGCTGCCCCTTCCCTTCAGCTCACGGGGGAACTAAATCCAGGAACCTCGCCCCGGGCGTGAGCTCGGCGAGGCTTTCCCGGCGCTGACCCCCCTTCCTCTGCCGCGCGAGGAGTCAGGGCTCTTACCGCGGCAGAACGTCCCTCTCTGTGCCGGGAAGGGTTATCCCGTCCTCTCAGCCCGCCTGGAGCCTCGCCTGGGGACCGGGCAGAGGATAAAGTTGCACGGGGAAGGTTCATGGGCAGCAGGAGTGAGGAGGCTGCCGCAGCATCTTTTGTTCGCTCTCCATCCCTCCGGCACTGAGAGAGGGTGCTCAGGAGGGGGTTTTGGAGCACCCCCACGCTCCTGCCCTGCAGAGCATCCCCCGGGAATGCTTTCCTGAGGAGGAAGGCACAAGGACGGCTCTGTGTCCCTCCAGCTCGCAGTAATTTCAACTCCTTTAATTCAGAGGAGGCTCCTGCACCGGGGTTCACTGACCCTGTGGAGGCTGAACAGTCTTCCAGGCTGAGACCCATCCCCTGATTCCAGCAGGGATAGCTCCCAGCCCAGCCAGCTGCCTGGATTCATCCCCCACGCCTTTCCCCATGAACACTTCTGGGCAGGGGCACAGCACCTCGCAGCCGCTCAGGGTTTCCTGGGAAGGAGCGAGGGTTCTGCCCAGCCCCCAAAGGGGGATCTGCCCTCCCTGGGTGGGAGCATTTGCTCCAGGGAGAAAGATTCATCTGGGATCAGGTGCAGGAGCCGCGCACCGCGGTGAGATCCGTCATCCATCATCCATCGTCCATCATCCATCACTCCACTCCTGCTGGGACACCCCCACCCTGCTGGGGCTGCACTGCAACCCCCCCACCCCACGGGGAGCCCCCATCCCAAAGCCTGGCTCGCTGCTCCTCACCAAACCGCTGCCTTTGGGATGATGCTTTTTTCCAAGGCTTCTGCTGGCCCCACGGGAAGGGAGGGCACCTCGAGGCAGAGCCCCTGCTTGTTGTTTCAGTAAATACGGAGCAGCCGGAGGCAGTGTGGAGCAGCTCTCTCTGGAGGAGCTGGATGGGCTGGGGAGACCCCAACAGGAGGGGCTCAGCCCCATCCTGGGCTGCTGCCACTCCCTGGCTCCTGGAAAGTTGCTGTTCCTCCTGTTTGGGTCCGAGTTCAGAGCAGAGGCTGAGGGGAGCAGGGCTCGGGGCCGTGGCTTCAGGGGTTCTTTTCTTGGAGGCTCTTACAAACAGCTTTCCTCCTGTGTCCTGTCCTAGCAGCCTGCAGGAGAGGATGAGGGTAGGGGTGAGGGTGAGGACGGCTCCCTGCCATGGCTCCATAGCCTGGCACAGGCTCGTGTTCTCCCCACTACCCTATTCCATGTACCCACCCCAGGACCCGTGTGGTGCTGCCAGAAGGCAGGAGGTGAGTGCTGTGCCCTCCCCAAACAAGCAATCCCGAGGGTAACCCCCAAATTCCCCCCCTGGAGTGCACCCCAGTGTGGGTGACCTCAAAGGGACCTGGGCTCTGTGACTGTCCTGGCAGCTGCTGATCCAAAGGCATCAACCTCCCAGCCCCATCCCGGCTCCCAGGGCCTCCCATCAGTCCCAATTTCCTGCAGACCCCGGTGATAAGAGGCTGATCCTCAGCCGTGGAAATCCGATGCCCCGGTGTCAGGGAACACAGGTCCTGGGGGGCTGTGGAAATCCGGCTGAGAATGAGCAGATCTCGCTGCTTTCCCTCCTTCCCATTGCAAAAAAATCCCTTTGGAGGATGGGTGCGGCCTCAGTGCCGCTCTCCGGGATTGTCCTGGGCTTCATCCCCGTGATCTGTGCTGGCAGTGCCGGATTCGGTGCACTAAAAGCTTCCAGGCACATCTGCACCCACTGAAGCACCCCAAAAACGACTGGGTGCTCATTGTGAATTCATGGCATCTCTTTTTTCAGGCTTTGCTGTGGTTGCTGAGTCCCAGGGACTCGTGGATCCCGCCCGCTCCCCGGGAAGGTGAGAGTCAGGGATGTTCCCACTCTCTTCTCCCTTCATTTGGGGTCTGTCCTGGCTGTGTCCAAAAGGAGGAAGGAAACCCTAAAATCTCTCTCCCGAGCTGGTCTGGGGGCACCTCCCGGGCACAGTGTGGGTGCTGTGGGTTTTGCCTGATGGAGGGACTGGTGGGATATTGGTTTTACCGGACTTGGAGTAAAGTCTCTCCTCACACCGGCCCTGCAGCAGTGCTCCCTGCCCAGCAAGGACCGGAGTAATTCCAGTTTATTTATTGCCCTGTTTTCTCAGCCTGGGTGTCCCCTGCCTGTGCTCTGTCATCCCTCTGCTCTGCCGGCCCTGTGGTCTTTGTCCTCCCAGCCAGTCTTGAATTTGGGGTGGATTTCTCTCTTTTCAGGCATCTCTGTGCATGCAGACCGGGCGTTTCAGCCGCACATCCCGGACCTGAGCACGCTGGGGTGAAGCCACCCCCAGGTTTTGCTGTCTCTATCCCAGGCAGGAATGGGTTCGGCTCTGGCACTGCTGGTCCTGCAGGGCAGAGGGAAGGTTCTGAGGTAGGAGAAGCAGACACTTCTGGAAATCCACTCTGCTGCGGACAGTGCCCTGCTTGGAGGTCTGCGAATCCAGAGCAGATCCACAGAGCCCAGAAATCACAGTAATTTAATGGAGCTGGTTTCTAGATCGGTTCACCCCTGTGCCAACCACGGCAGCGATTGAACTGAACTGATTTTCTTGGGGGTTTCCTCATCTGGGAGCGCTGGAATCCACTGCTCTGCTGCCACTCCGCTGGGGCAGCTGGGTTAAAGAGCTGCGTGTCCTGGGGTGACTTTATGGCATGTATCCCACACCGCCCAGACACGACTCTTGTGCCTTTCTGTGCCTTTAGAACTGGGTGCGAGAGAGAAAAAGTCAGATGAACTTTTCCAGAGCAGTTCTGTGCTCCAAGGATGCTGATACCTCGCTCGGGGTGCTTCTGTGGGGAGTGCAGCAGGAGGAAGCACCCTTCTGGTTTTTCTTCAGCCAGCTTTTTTTTTTTCGACTCTGTTTTCTTCAGCAACAGAGAGTTGAACTTTGTTTTTCCTGAGACTTTACTTTCTTTTTTCCCTTCTCTTCTAGGCTTGTTCAGAACATCAGAACCGAGCACTGCGAGGCCTTACCCCGGTCTGGAGGGGGAGGCCCCCACGCCAACCCAGCTCCGAGAAAAAGGAGAGAGACCACACCCACAGAAAAACTCTAAAAACCTTCCAGGTTTTCTCTCCACAGTGAGAAATTTTATTATATAGGATTATTTTCCTTTTCCTGTGTGTTTGTTACATAAATGTTTTTTTCCATCTCTTTCGCTTTCCTCTGAAGATTTCTTTCCCAAACCTAGCAAGGGAGGGGGGGCTGTAATTCACCTTCTATCCGAAGATATTTTCCTCCAAATTTGCTTCAAATCGACACACTGGGTTTTACCCCTGTGGAGCTCCAGGGTTTGTCTCGCCTCTCCCTTTCGTAGTTCGGGGAACACGAGGTCCCTGCCCTTGGCCCTGTCCCCATTCCGAGGGGGCAGCCGGGGTCTGCACGGGCTCTGGAGGGTCCTTTGCAGCACGGGGATCGGGAGGGGCGTTTGGGGTCTGCATCGTGCTCGTGCTCCTGCCCCACACAGCCCAGGCGTGGGCAGGGCACGTGAGCACAGAACCGGGCCCGCTGCCGGAGAAATCCTGGCTAAGCAGCCAAGATCTCCAGGTTTTCCACCCAAATAAAGTCCCGGCCAGCCAACGGGCTGTATCCCGGGCAACGGCGATGCCTCGGAGCTCGGCTGTGCTGGGATCGCAGCTGGGCTCCCTCCGGAGCAGCCCCGGGCTGGGATGGATGCGGGGTCTGCGCGGCGGGGCTGGGAGAGGGGACGGGGGAGGCTCGGGGGGGTCTCCCGAAGCTGCGGACGCCCCCCGAGCCTCACCGAGATGCTCCAGTGCCATCTAGCGACAGCGGCACCCGCCACAGGGGCGGCCGGCGGCACCGGCCCCGGGCGGGCACCGGCCCCCGGCTGAGCCGCGCTGGGTCCCTCCCGGGATGTGCAGCCCCCGGGGGCTGGAGGGGGGAGCTGAGCGATCTTTCCGTGGGAAAAGGGGTTTCTCCGCCGCGGTTGATTCATTCCCTGCAAGGACAGAGCGCGGTCTCTGCTGCTGCGGGCACCTGCCCGGGTCAGGCTGGCATCGGGGGAGGACACCAGGCTTGTGCTGCTCTGAGTGTCCGAATACAACCCAAACATCTCCAAACCGGGCTGTGGCGTGTTAAAAACTCGCTTTTTCCAAAGGAATTGGTGGGAACGAGGCATCCGAGCAGCTTTGGTTGTAGGGATCCGATTTCCTCCAGCGCCTCGGACATCTCAGGGCATCCCCGCATCCCTCCCTCATCAACACAGCTCAATTATTTAATGCCTTTAACATAATTAACACGTTTCAATCCTAAACTGCGAGCAGCTGCCCAGCCCTGCAATTTCTCCTTCCAGCTGCCCGTTAATGCCTCCCTCCGGGCGATTATAAAGCAGGAAAAGGCCACAAACCCCAGCCCCGCGCTGGAGGAAAAGGAAGGAGTAGAGCAGAGGACGAGTGTGCATTAACATAATTCACCCACCGCAAGCCCACATTGCTCGGAGGCGGCCGGAATCCCTGATTTTTCCTGGAAACGCGCCCGCAGCCGCTGTTAGTGCAAAGGTGCGCGTGAGGCTGCAGCGCTGCCCCTCTCCCTGATTTCTGGAGGTGATTTATTTCCTGCCTTGTCTCACCCCTCGGTTTTCCACGGAAATGAGCGCAGCCGCGTGAAGGTGACACTGACGCGCCTCCGATCTGTAATTACCTTTGCATATGCTAATTGTGCAGCTCGGAGAGGCAATGACCCGGGGAAGCGGGGCTGGATCGCTGTCCCGGGCTGGCTCTTCCCGAGATCCCGCACTGGCGCTGAGGGACACCAGGCGGAGGTCTCTGCTGCTTTTCCAATCACCCTTTCCCCTCCTTTTAGTGCTTAAGTGTCTCATCCTAGAGGTTTTACCCCGGCAGTGGTGGCTCCCTCGGGAACACCAGTCCGTTTCCCACCCCACGCGTGCCCGATGCCGCCTGACCCGCAGGACTGCCCGTGCCGGGGTCAGACACGGCTCCCGCGAGCTCGTGTGTTTTTTTGAAGGGATGCCCCCAGCGCTTTGCTCGTCCCCAGCCTGACCCTGCTCCCCGTGATCCACATCGGATAAACCTTCCTGGGGTGCTGGAAAAAGAAGCGTGAAGTTCCAAGGGGATGGGTGAGGCAGGGAGGGGAGGGAAGGGCTGGGAGCAGGATTTGCTCCAAGATGAAGGATCTGGCTCCTTTCACCCGCAGCTCTTTGCTGTTGGTGCTCTGAGCTGCTGGTGTTGAGCTGCTGGGTGAGGGATCTCTTTGGATGCCTTTTCCCGGTTTTGCCTGGGAATCCTTCAGGGCAGGTTTCTCTTTGGTTCCCTCGGGGCCCTGCTGGGTGCCCCCAAACACAGCACCCGTATTCACCTCCACATCCTCATCACCGCCTTTCACCTCCTTCTGCCCACAGGTCCATCCCCATCTTTTGGCTTTATCGGGATAATTCCCCCCTCTGGGATGAGCAAGGAGCTCAGAGACTGAGCACTCAGAGAGGCCCGACGAGCCCCTCACACCCAGCACTCTGTGGGTGCAGCTCTCTGCAGCTTTGGATTTCAGCACCGGGCTTTCCTAAGGAGGGAATTTAAGCCCCAGGCCCGGCACGTTTGATCTGCTGGCAGCACTGACCCTGCTCAGAATCACTCCAGTGAGGGATGTGCAGCCCCCAGGCTTCCCAGCCAGATCCCTCCTGCCAGCTCACACCTCTGGCATGGGGGAGCGGCTGCCTTCCCCCGGAATCCCAACCCCAGGAGTTTTGTAGGATGCAGGGTGTCCCCTGTGACGGGACAAC
This sequence comes from Oreocharis arfaki, assembly GCA_013398015.1. Taxonomy (NCBI): domain Eukaryota; kingdom Metazoa; phylum Chordata; class Aves; order Passeriformes; family Paramythiidae; genus Oreocharis; species Oreocharis arfaki. The sequence goes on along the minus strand of VZRR01006392.1, from coordinate 68,246 downwards.
ACAGCGAGCTCAGTATTCCCAGTGCTCCCAGTTTGGAGCACTGGACTTCCCCGTGGGGCCACCCTGCGCACCCCCAGGGGTGCCAGGAGCGGGGGCCACAGCTCCTGCTGGTTTTTCCATGGAGACACGTGGGGGCAGCTTTGTCTCTGCACGTTCCTGCCGGGACTGTCCCTGCCGCGTACAGCAATTAACAGGCTCCAGTTAATGGGATCCATGACGGTGGTTGGCAGATCCCACCCAGCCTGCCGCGTGTTGGAGACCTGAAGACCCCCTGAAGGGCAGGCGGAGCCTGGCTATAAATCAACACCAGCCCCTGGGAGGGCGGATGCTCCGTGCAGTGAGGGACTGACGGCTTTTTGCACTTGTGATGAAGGAATAATTAACAGCTGGGTTCCCCCCAACCCCAACAGGTGCTAAAAGGGCTGCGGGGAGCTCGGTGTCGGTATTGTTTGTGTCGTGGTAGGGCCGACACAAACACCTCAGGGGCTGCAGCCCTTGTGGGCAGCCCCACACCCACCCAGAGCCTGGCAGGGGGTGGTGCTGCCCCCCCAATGGGGGGTTCCTGGTCCAGTGAGAGATCCCACACTGAGGAAGGCAGGGGATGCCCAAATTTTTATTTTATTCTGTATTTTGATTTTCATTCCTGCTCCTGCCTGTCGGCATGGGCGATTTTGGGGTGTGTGGCGAAAGCAATGCTGCAGGAATGGGAACCCTGGGTGAGGGTTTTGGGGGGTCACAGGCAGGGAGGGCAGCAATGAGGAGCACAGGGGAGGTGTTGGGGATGCCGATGGATCCGAAGAAGCTGCTGGAGAGAGCAGAGGGATAATTATAGCTTGGGAGCAGAGCTCAGCAGCCCCAGGTGCGCGTCAAGCGCTCGAATTGAGGCCTCCTTAAAAAGTCTGCGAGGGATCGGGCATCTGCCTGGTTATGGGAAGCCTCAGCAGCTGCTCCGAGCAGCTTTTCCTTCCCCTGCTCCAGCGGGGCTCTGCCGGAGTCGGTTGCCGGGGCTGGTTTGGTGCCGGAGCCATCCCTGGCAGGCGAGGCTCTCGCACCGCCCCTGCGCTGCTCAGGGGCCGGGGCTCACCCTGCCCCTTCCCGAGCGTTCCCCGCGGCCCAGGCCGGTGCTGGGGACCGGTTCCCTCCGGCGGCAGCTCTTGCAGAAGAGCCGAGGCAGCGGAGCCGAAAGGAGCCCGAGCAATTAAAAGCACCCGCAGCAGATGGTCGGTGCCGCCTGTCTCCCCGCCACCGCCTCCTCGCTCTTCCTCTCCTCATTCTCTCTCCCGACTCCTCTTACTCTTCTCTTTTGCTGACTTATCCCCACCGGGACTTCCCAGCCCAGCGGGACCCCCACGTTCTCGTGCACCCCCAGCCCCTATTTCCACCCGGAACTGAGGGGCGCGGTGCAAAGGCAACGCTTCGGCTGCTGAGCTCAGCAATCGAGATGAGGACACAGCTGCAGACGAGGGGAAACTGAGGCACGAAGGAGGCTGGGACCCGCTGGTTCCACCCGACCTTCCTCTCCCAGCTGCAGAGGTGCTGCATGCGTTCCGTGTCCTCGGCTCCGGCTTTGAGCATCTTTTGGAAGGAGCTGTAAAAAAAAGGAGAAGGGAAGGTTAAAATATCCATAAAATCAGCACAGTTGGATGTTTCATCCCGGCCCTCGCCTTGACTCACAGCCCGCCTCGCCCGATCCCGGACCGTACTCAGCCCCAGGGGTTAAACTTCCAGGTGGTGCAGCCAAAACGGAGGCACAACTCTCTGAAAGGGCCGCGGGCTTTGCCATCCCCGCTCCCAAACACGAACTCCCCCGTGCCCCCCTCCGCCCGGGGACCCCCGCTGGCCGCATTCCTCCGCGGTCCCTTTCTCAGTGGCGGTGGCCGCGCCACTGAGCCGAGGTCGAGCCCTGCAGCGGGGATGATCCCGGCTTCATCGCGGCCTCAGAAAGCTGCATTGTTTGTTCGGGGGGGTTGATTTCCCCTGTTGTTTGTCTCTTCGCCTCCTCCGGGGTCTCTTTGACGTTGCCAGTTTTGTTGGATGCCCACAGCTCCTCCCGGGTGGCAGCGGCCGATCCCGACCCGGACAATGGAGCGCGCTGCTGTCTTGGCAGCGGCTCCCTGAGCCCAGGGCTGGGGGGATGCTGAGGGGGAAGGGATGGGGACCGACAGGCAGTTGCTGTTTGGATGGTTTCCCACTTAAAGGCTAAGCCGCGTGGGTGTTTCCGCTGGAAGATGCCCCGGGAAGTCCCTGAACGGGCGGGTTTGAGGTGCTCGTGCTGGGGGATGTCCTGGGGCTGGTGCCGGCGGGGATCCTGAAGTTCTGAGGGCTGTTGGATAGGGACTAAAGTCCTGTTTGCTGAGGCCCTGAGTAAATCCTTCCCTGATCCCGTCAAGCGTTGCTCGATGTCAGTGCTGGCTCCAGCTTCCCTTAGCTCCAGGCGGTGCTGCAGGGGAAGGGACGGGGCACGGCCAAGGAGCCCCCACCCGGAGCCAGCACAGAAAGCTCTGGGAAGTGGGAGAAACGAGGAGAGACCAGGAGCAAGGGAGGATGGAGCAGGTACAAAGCCAGACCCTAAACCACAGCCGGCGCTGCTCTTCCCGGGGGGAAGCTCTGGCTGGGAGCACCTCTCATCACATCTCCCCTCAGCCGAGCCACCTCCTGCTGTCACCCCCGGCCAGGTCAGGAGTGTGAAGGATGAAAATTCCCCTCCCTCAGCTCCTTACAAAGCTGCAGGAAATCTTGGCAGGCCTGAAAAATCCCCCTGCCCTGACACCTTGCGGAGCTGCCTCGGTGCAGGGCGCCTCAGGCACGATCCCGCAGCTCTGGTGTGAGCCGGGCGGGGCAGCGCGGCGCCGTGGGACACGCAGAGCTCGTCCCGGGAGATGCTGCTCGGGCGGGAACGCTCCTCAAATCTCTCCCGAGTCTGATTCCTTCTCCTGCTCCTGCTGCAGTCGGGCTGGGGCCGTGCTGTCGGATGGGAGAGAAGAATCAGCCCCGGGATGAATGAGGGGAGATGCCTTGGCTGGTGCCAGCCGTAGTGGGGAGCCTCTCTTGCCGATGCATGGGAGCACAGCGGGGAGGGTGAGGAGGGATGGCATCCAGGCTCTTCTCTCCAGCAGAGTTTCACATTCCTTGGGGCTTTTTCTGTCCTCAAAGCTCGTTGAGGACCTTGAAGGCTTGAGGGGCAGCAGGGAGGGCAGGGCAGCCCATCCCAACCCGCCTGTCTGCACGTGGATGATCGTTTCCAGGCGAATTGCTGCGATGGGATCGGTTTTTTATCAGCTGCTTTAGTCCTCCCAGTGACCTCTCCCAGCCCTGAGCCCTCCTGGGTTTTCCCCCTGTGCCTCTACAGCTCGAGTGGGGGCTGTATCACAGAGATTCCATTGCAGGACAGCCCGTGGAAACTCCTGGCTGGTGATCCAGAGCATCCAAAGAGGAAAACCTGGGCTGTGCCCGGGGTAGAACAGTCCCTTGGCCAGATGTTTTGGGTTTATCTCAGACCAGGGCACTGGTCTCAGTGCTCTCAGGGCACTGAAGGGTGGGTTTGTGCCATGTGGGGGGTCAGTGGGCATTCCTACAGCATCTCCTGGCTTTGGGGACATCCGAGGAAGGATGAAGAGCACTCGTGTGCCTGGCGCTGGCACTGAGATCCAGTGGGATGCGCTGAGACGGAGCTGCAGGTGAAAATTCCCAGCGGGAGGGAAGAGCAGCTTGGATCACTGCCCTCTGCTGCCCTCCGCCAGCCACGGCTCAGCCCAAACAGCTGCATCGGGGGTGGTGGAGGACCGGGTGAAGGTCGCCGGGAACACGGCCGGGGTTTCTGAAGGAGCCGTGCGAGCTCCAAGCTCAGTCCGTGCTGTGCTGCAGCGCTGCCAAGCCCTGCCCGGCCACTGGAACAAGCACGGCGGCCGTGCTGCTCCATCCCTGCCCACGTCCTTCGCCCCAGGTGGCTGCATCCTGCTCCTGGAGGGGCTCCAGCCGGGGATGGGAGGGGTTTGGAGGCTCGATCCTGGTTTGGGGCAGGATGCAGCACTTCATCCCAGTGCAGCTGGGATGGAGCAGATGGGATGGGCTCTGGTCTGGTGGGGCTTTCCAAGGGGGTCCATTGGGACACGGGAAGGGTTTTCCACTTGTGCCAAGCTCCGAGAAGAAGAAGGGAGCAGGATGAACCCCCCATGCTGCGTGATGCACCCCTGTTGCCTTGCTCCCCACACCCACCCCGTGGGGACGATGGACTGATCCTGCCCCAGCCTGGCTGCTGGGCGAGCCGGGCATCTCGCAGCCCGTGGCTATTCCCACCTTCCCCTTGTTCTCTCACAGGGGATCATCAATGTCACCTCTGTCCCCCTCAGCTCTGTCCAGCTCCTGGGGGGTGACCTGGCTCTGGGGAGGCAACGCTGCAGGGAAGGGGGAAATTCAGGCCAGGGCAGCTCCGTGCCTGCTGGGGGAAGCTGAAAGGGAGATTTGGGAACGGTTTTGCCTGGAAACTTAGAGAAAGCAGCATCCTGGGGAAGAAGGTGTGACGTCAAACGCAGCGCTTAAAATATACCCAGGGCAGAATCACATGGCAGCTGTGAAACAGGAGCTGCCGGGCGCCGAGCACGAGTCCCGTGGGAGCCTCGGGGATCCGGTGGGAAGCGTCCCTCCAGCTGAAGCTGCTTCCCAGCCCTTCCACGACCAGGGAGCTGCTCTGCCAGGCTGGGCACAGCGGGGAGGGCTGGGCACAGCGGGGAGGGCTGGGGACCGCAGGTGGCCGCCTGGTTCCCATCTGCTCCCAGCAGCCGGGGCTGTGGCTGCACGGCCCTGGGGCGGTTTTCGGGTGACTTCTGTTGGAAGCAGCTACTGGTGGGGACTGGCTGGATGGTGCCTGGCTGCTTCTCGTTAGCTGGGTAGAAAACGACGCCGGGTGCCAAGTTGCTGAGGGTCACCTTCCCAGAGGGACAGGGATGATGAGCAGCTCGGAGGGGCTGGCTCAGGAGCCCAGGAAATGCTCTTTCCACACAGAAGGTGCAGGTTGGGGTGAAAATCCCCTGGTTTCGGCACTCTGAGCCCTGCTGAGCCCAGGTTTGCAGAGTCAGGGTGAGCACTGCCAAGTGCTGCTTCGGGCAGCATCAGAAAAAACCACAGCACAGCCCCTCCCTGCAGGGCTGTGTCCTCCCTTCGGGACCTGCGGAGGGGACGCACGTCCCACTCAGAGGAGCTGGCCCTGAGTCAGGCTGAGATCTCTCTTTACTCCTGCAGGAATGAGCAGCGCAGTCGGCAGCGCCTGTGCAAGGAGATCTGAGGCCGAGCTGCCCTCTGAAGGAGTTTTATTTTCATTTCCAAGGACAAAATGCCCAAGGACCACACAGCTTCCCAGAGTGGGTCCAGGCCATCCCAGATCCCAACTCAGGCCTCTGTGCTGGGCAGAGAGGGCTGGATCCAGCTGTGAGGGAGGGATTTGGGGGTCTATCCCACTGGAAACCTTCTGCGGAGATGGAGTTGGCTCAGATGGGCCATGCAGACTGTGAGGGGCAGGACTGGAGGTCTGGTGTGGGGAAAACATCCCAGTGATGAGAAAAACCTTGAAAAAACTTCCTGAGATCACCCAAATCCCTTCTAAAGATGCAACCAGGCCACCAAAACCACCTGGAAATGCTGTGACAGCCTGAGCTGAAGCGGTGCCACCCAGCCCCGGTGCTCCTGAACCCGCCCCGTTGCACAGCGTCGCCTTGGACGCGTCTGCCCTGCCAGCAGCTCGGCATGTGAAGAAAATTAAGACCAGAACTCAGGAGCAGCAGCTCTTTAAAGCATGTCCCGCTGCTTGGAGCCCTTCCCAGGGGCCATGGGACGTGGTTCTCATTCCTCTGCCCGGGCTGGGGTTTATTATTTTTCCCTCTATTGTGCAGAGTCCCCTTTATTCCCTGCATGCCCGTCCCCTGGGGCCGAGGGAAGCAGAGTGGCTTTCTTGTGCTCAGACATGGCTTGTTGCCTCCTCCCAAGCACCCTCTTGTCTTTCAGACTTGATCTCTGGGCCAAAACCAGATGATCCCTGCTCCTTCCAGCACTGGAGACCAACAGCCAACAGGTGAGTGTGTGGAGGGGCACTGGGCTGGGGTGATCAGAATCACTAATAAAGGGAGATGTTGCTTTAAAAGTCATTTTCTCTGGGATTCCTGATGTTTCCAGCTGGGGCTGTCTGGCATCAGCCCCTTTTTTGGGGACACGCTGCCCTGTGGTATTGTCATCCCGCCCTTGGGTGACCCAGGAGGTTTGGGAGCACCTGGAACTGCCACCAGGTCAGTGTGGGCTCGACGGTGACAGGCTCTGGCCGTCCCTGAGGAAGGGGCATCTCTGTGATGGGGAAGGCAAATCCAAGGGGAATGCCCTGCTCGGGATCCCAGCCGTGCTTCAGCCTCTCCCATCCTCGGGCATCATCTCTGGGATGAGAGAAACATCCTGGCAGACAGAGCTGGGATTCTTGGGTGGAAAATGCTCCTCAAGAGCCAGAAATTCCTCTGCTCTGAGTCAGGCCGGGCTCTCCTTTCCCCGGGTCTGCTCCTTTCCCTCCTTGTTTGCAGCGCTGGCCTTGAATAAGCCACGGCAGGCCCTGGCTTTGCAGGCAGATGCGTATTTGGAAACCAGAGGGCTTTATCCCCTGCAATTTTTATCACTTGAATGTAGGTCGGCTTGACAGCTTAGGTGGAAAATCATCTTCGGAGCGTTCCGGCAGCTCCGCACTCACTGTCCTGTTAATCCCCGCCCTGTTCCCACTTGGTTTTGGGGGAGAACGCTGCGTTTGGGAGCTGTTTCACCAGCGGAGCAGGCACTGAGGCGGATTGTTAAGGCAGCCGTCTCCTCCCAGAGGCACAGGAGGGGGCTGGGGGGAGCTGGGACGGGAAGAGTGGCTCCCCCCCGATGCTCCGAACTGCCCGGGGAGAGATTCATTCATCCCCGAGCTCCTCGAAGGCGCCCATTCACGCCTGCTTCCCGTCCATCCCGGTTTGCCTGTCCGTGCCTCCCTTCCCACGGCTCAGCCTGGCTGCGGCGTGTTTGGAAACGCAGGCGCTGCCGCATCCCTCCTGGGAGGCTCCGCTCCGTCCTCACCCGCTCCGTCCTCGCTCCCTCTGAACCTCCCCGCAGGATTTTTTTCCTCCCGAAACCACAACTTTCATTCCTTTCAAAAGCCTCCCCCACGCCGGACCCCCTCCCCTGGCCCGGCCCTGTGAATGAATGGCTGGTGGCCCTCCGATGCCATTTCCATGGTGACAGATGGCGGCGGAAAATGCGGGGATCGGGGTCACATGAGAGCAGCAGTAAATTCAGGCAGTTATTTATAGGCTGCTGCTCCAGCGTTTATGGAAACGCGTCTGCCTTCGACCGTGCTCTCAGCCCTTCGCCAGCTCTCCGGGGCACTGCTCTTCCAGGAGAGACATTACTCATGCTCTGCTTTAATCCAGACTGTTCTCGCTGCTCAGGCTGGTGTCGGAAAAGTACCGGGCAGAGGGGCTGGTTTGTGTTTTTTTCCGAGCCTGAATCTCCCTGAATCAGCCTCAGCCGAACGCAGCCGGAACCTTCCCGCACCTGCCCGCGGCACCTCCCGCGCTGGGCGCTGCAGGGGGACGGCCTGGGCCAGAACCTGAATTTTTGGTGCTGAGAATGTTCGTGGCAGGGCCCAAATCCAGCTTTGTCTCATCTGGTTTTAGCCCTGATACACCCGGGAATCTTTCCATGCCTCAGTTTACCAACTACCAACACGCTCCGGTGACGTGTGGTGAACCAAAGGGAGATTTTAAATCCCTCAAGGGAGGATTTGTGACACCTCAAGGTGCCATTGAGTCAGCCCTCCCCATCTCCAGCAGGGTTATCCCTGCTCCCTGATGAGATGTGCAGGAGCAGGGAGCTGAATGGCTGGTTCAGCCCCTCCTTAATAAGGATCCTTGATTTCTCTTTGCTAAGACCCCCTTAATCAGGCTGCCCGATCTTCTCTGGGTTAATCTGGGCGTGCACAGAGTTTGCTGCTGTTGGCACTTGCAGCCCACGGAATCTGCAGCTCCCCTTCCCCAGCCCGCCGAGCTCAGGCCCATCTTCCCGTGGAGACAGTGCCTGGATGCAACAAAAAACTCATCTTGGGAAATGAGAGCCACGGAATCGCAGAGTGGTTTGGTTGGGAAGGGACCTTAAAGCTCATCCAGGGCCACCCCCGCCATGGGCAGGGACACCTCCCACTGTCCCCAGCTGCTCAGGAGCAGCACTGAGCACCCTCACGCTCCAGGGACAGGTTGTGGGCTCACACCTGAGTGAGGGGCAGCAGAATTTGGGGCCTGGCCTCTCCTCCTGCCTCCCTCCCATGTGGTGCCAGCCAAAGAAAGTGCTCTGAAATACCAAACCCTGTCCAGCCCGGCCTTGGACGCTTCCAGGGATGGGGCAACCACAGCTGCTCTGGGAACTCTGTCCTCACCTCCCTGCCTGCTGTGTGTCCCCATTGATGTCCTGGCTGTCTGTCCTGCCCAAGTCTCCCTTTCCCAGCCTCATCTCATCCTTGGCTTCTGTGTTTGCTTCCCCACGAGCCAAAAGGAATGTTCCACGGGAAGGGCTGTGCCGAGACGCCTCATTTCAAACACAGAAAGCACCCAGACTTCGGAGAGGTCACGAGCACTGACCACAGAGCAGAGCAGCCCCTGGCAGGCTCTGACCCCCATCCCCCCTCTCCCAGGCTGGTTTGCATCATCCATCACTCCCCGGATCATGCGGCGATGCCTCCACGAGCCGAGCAGACGCCGTGGATTTCACACTGGGGGGATGTTTTGATTTTTAAATCACGAGTGTGATGGGCCTGTTCCCTTTCCAAAGCCGAGCTGCCTTCCTTCCCCACGGCCAGGCTGGGAAAGGCGCAGGTAATGGAGCGTGGCCTCGTTCCTTCCCGGGGGAAGAGGCAGAGTTATGGCCCTCGGCGCTGGCCGAGCTCCCAAGTACCTGGAGAATTGATCATTCTGTGCCTAATAGTCTGGAAAGGGAAATGGGTCCAAAGGCCAGGAATGTGTGTAAACGCTGCCATCCAGGAGCTGAGGGAGCGTGGGTTGGAGCTGGAGTTTTGAATCCTCAGGGGTTTGTCCCTTCCAGATGTTTTTCCTCCTCTCAGGGTTTCTTGCTGGGTATTGGTACCAGCATCCCCAGCACCAGAACGATACTGGTTGGGAAAACGCATCCAGGCTCCACTGCTGGGGGCTGGATGAGCTGAATTTGTGTTTTCAGGACCAGGGGACTTTCCCACGAGGTACTGAAACAGAAATGAACTCCTCCAAAAAAACCTTTTCCGTGTTTTCCCTGCAATGAACCAACCTCCCAGCCCCGTGCTTTTCCCGGTGAACCCAATCAGAGATTTTCTGAGGGCAGCGCTGAACAGACGGGGAGGGCTGAGCCCTCCAGGGGTCCTGGGCTCTGCTCCCCACACCAAGCAGCCTGAGAGGCTGTGGGAAATTTGGCCTAAAAAGCTGGATTTGGGGTTTGCTCACCCTCTGGAGCTGTTAGTGCAATGTATTCCTGCCTCCCTCCAGACTGAATGTGCTGATGTCCCACCAGGACAGGGAAGGAAAGTGGTGTCCTTCTACCTGTGGAATTTTATCATCTGCAGGTTAAAGGCGGAGACCTCAGAGAAGCCTTCGAGGAGTGGAAGGGGCCTACAAGGGAGCCAGAGAGGGACTGTTCCTCAGGAACTGGAGTGACAGGACGAAGGGGAATGGGTTTGCACAGAAAGAAGGGGAATTTTGGTTCAATATTAGGAAAAAAAATTCTACCCTGTGAGCGAGGTGAGGCCCTGGCACAGGGTGCCCAGAGAAGCTGTGGCTGCCCCTGGATCCCTGGCAGTGTCCAAGGCCAGGCTGGACAGGGCTTGGAGCAGCCTGGGATAGTGGGAGGTGTCCCTGCCCATGGTGGGGGGGAAATGAGATGGGCATGAAGGTCCCTTCCAACCCAAACCCTTCTATAAAAATGCAAATATCTCATTTATCGTATCTCAGATATCTCAAAGCTGGCTGGCACCCCCGCTCAGCCCTGCTCCGGTCAGGGCTGCTCCTGGGCTCCTGTGGCAGAGGGAACTGCTGTGGCCAGAGATGTGGTGTCTGCTGAGCCCAGTGCTGGCTCCGGGGTCCCTGAGGGTCACAGGGCTCAGGAGCAGCACTGAGCATCCTCACGCTCCAGGGACAGGTTACGGGTTCACACCTGAGTGAGGGGCGGAGAATTTGGGGCTGGGCCACTCTTGCTGCCTCCCTCCCATGTGGTGCCAGCCAAAGCAAGTGCTCTGAAATACCAAATAGTAAAAGAGACGTGAAATACCTCTTTCAAATAATGAAATCGAGTAGGTTTAGATTAGATTTTGGGAAAATATTCTTCCCTATGAGGGTGAGGAGGCCCCGGGAGAGGTTGCCCAGAGAAGTTGTGGCTGCCCCTGGATCCCTGGCAGTGCCCAAGGCCAGGCTGGACGGGGCTGGGAGCAGCCTGGGGGAGAGGAAGGGGTCCCTGCCCGTGGCAGGGGGTGGCACTGGGTGGTCATCAAAGTCCCTTCCAACCCAAACCATCCTACAAGACTCTGATAACCCATCGGGGGAAAGGGGTGACCAAACCCCCCAAACACTCCCTTCCCCGGGGGAAGCACTGCCGGGAGGGCACCCCCGAGGCTGCTCTTCCAGGCCATTAAAAAGGGATTTTATTTTCCCCGCGGCAAAGCCAAACCCACCCCTCGTGTCAGGACTCGATGCCACTTTTCTTCGAACGCAAGAGCCTCCCTCGGAGCAGGGGGGGTGGCCCGGCACCCCAGCTTTGACGCGCAGCCCTGGTGACTCAAGCCTGCGTCAGGGGCTGCGTGTCCCTTCGCGTTGGGTTTTTTTTATTTTTTTTCCCCCTGAAATTTATTTTTTTTTAAATTGCTTTCCCTTTCTCTCCGTATTTCCCGGGAGCCGAGCGGAGTTACCTCCCTCCGGCGAAGGCGAGCGGGGCCGGGCGAGCCCAGCGCGCATCCACCGGGCGGTGGCGGGGCGAAGGCGGGGGGAGACCCGGAGCGGAGCCACCGGTACCTCGGAGCTTCACGGCCGCGCCGTGCCGAGCCCTTCCCGCTCACCGCTCGCCTTCCCCTGTCCCTGCCGCTCCCGTTCGCCCGTCTCCCCGCAGCACCGGCAGCCTCGCACCGGCCCCGCCGCCGCCCGGACTCGCCCCCCCCGCCAACCCCTCACGGGAGCGGGGGGAACCTGGGTGATTTCCACCGGGAATTTGCGCCGTTTCCTCCGGGACCGGGCCAGTTTCTCCTGGAATCGGGTGGGTTCCGTCCTGCCAGGGAGCCGCCGCAGCGCCGAGGTAAGGATGCTCCCCCCGACCCCCGCTCCGGGGTCGCGCTGCCGGGGGTCTCCCCGCCTCGCTGGTGGCTGCCGGCTTTGGGTGCCCCCTCCTCAGCGGGGTCTTTGGAGGAGGGAGAGGCTCAGGGCCAGGCTGAGGAGGTTAATGGAGGGGACACCTCAGCCTGGAGGCATCAGGCGTGGCCCTGAGGGTGGCGGCATCCAGGGCTGGGGGGGGACATTTGGAGACAGCAGGCGGCTCAAGCCACTCCAGGGGGCTGGGGGTCACCGCCGCGGGTGGCACCGGGTTCCTGCCCGGCTCTTGCTGGTGGGGGGCTCATCCCGTTCGAGGAGGGGTGGAAATGGAGCCTCCAGGTTGACCTTGACAATAACATTGGGAGAGGAGAAAGCATTCGGCTGCAGTGAATATTTCAGTCCTGGCCCCTGGCGTGGTGGGGGTTATCGCCCCTTCTTTTATTTTCATGCTGCTCCCTGAGTGTGGATGGCTGGGTTTGAGGTAGAAAAATGGGGTTTGGGGTCCTGGTTTTGTGAAATTCCCGGTGCTGGGTGTGGGCAGCCCTTGGCCCCCTCCGTGCGTTTATTGCACCGCTGGATGCACCCGAAGGTGTTTGTCGGGCTGGCGCCTCGGCCAGCTCCAAATGTCCATCAGCCCGGGAATGTGGGGCTCAAACCAGCTGGGAAATCCGCTCCCAGCTCTTTGTAGAGGACCCAGAAGGTGAAATCCTTCTGCCTGGATCACGCCTTGTGTCTGAAGCACCTGAGGTTTGAATCCATCCGGAGCTGATGTAACTATTCCTGGTCTCGGTAGGGGAAAAAACCTGGAGCACCGCGGCAGCCGAGCTATTCTCGGCAGGGCGGAGAGTTTCTTGTGAATATTTCTCCAGAGGTGTCAGGACTAGGTCAAGGAACCTGGCTGGGGGTGTGACCGCTCCAAGGGAAATAAAATGTGGGTCTGAGCTGTCCACTGGGATGAATTGGAGTTGGCTCTGATGAAACCAGTAGGGATGAAAGGGCTCGGTTTAAATCTGGGGTGACTCCGCTGCTACTTCAGGCTTGCACAGAGCAGGGAACCCAGAGTTACACCAGAGCTGGAGTCACGAGGATCGAATTTGCCCCAAATCTGATGCTGACCTGTGCACGTCCAGGCGAAACCATCGCCTTGGGAGGAGAGGCCCTGCTTTTACCCCGTCCCAGGCTGCGTTCGGAGCTGTTTGTTTACAAATGTAGCAGCAGCTTCATGAGTTCCAACAGGGGAAAGCAAGCAGCGCTCGCGGCGGGGTTTGGATGCTGCCTGTTTGTTGCTTTTTTAGGAGGAATCTTGGCTGGTTTGGGGTCCAGTCGGTGACCTTTGGCTGGAGTGGGTGAGTTACAAGGGATCACCGAGATCCGAGTGGGAAACGATTGTCTGGTGAATCAAACCGAGCCCCGGAGGAATCATATGATGGCTGGCTTTGCTCTGGTGCCACGTTATTGCAGCTGTGCGTGTTTTCGTGCCACTAAACGAGACACAAAAAGAGCCCAGGGCCGATGAATCAAGGGGCTCGTACGCGTCGTGACAAACCCGAGTGCCGAGCCTTCTCCTCCGCCCGTGTCCCCCTCGTGACCCATCAGCAGAACGGCCCCTTCCGGAGGGTTCCTGGTACCTCTCAGGGACAGGAGTCACTGAAATGTCACAGCCCGTGTGAGAGCCTCCGCGGTGGGACAGGCACCCACCCGGGCTGGGCTGAGCAGCCAGGCCGGGGTGGAGCAGGGGCCCGGTGCAGCCCCACCTCTGCTTTCCTGGGCAGGAATTGGGGGTTATTTATAACATCTGGGTGCTGGCGAGAGCCTCTGGGGTGGGTGTAAGGCAGAAGCGGGGGCAGCTCTGATTCATCAGCGCTCCTGTGTCATGATGCTAAAGCGGGACGGGAAGGACGAGGAGCGTCCCCAGCCCCTCCGAGGGAAATGCCGCCTGCGTGGGGCCGAGCTGCCCCCAGCCCCAGCCAGCCCGGGGCCTGGGGAGCTTCCCGCAGGTGCCCCGGTGCTCTCCCATCTTCTCACGCTGCCCCCATCCGAAGCTGGTGCCTCCCCGGGGGTGGGTGCGAGGAGGGGACAGAGCTGGTGGCACTGAGTCACCCCGTGTCCTTTCCGCGGCGTGGTGGGAGCTGGGTGCTAATTAGTAGGGCTCGTTTTAACGAGGGGAGAATGGGAGCAGCCGTAATGAGCCCAGATGGTGAAACCCTTCCCTGTGGAGCCGGAGGCCGAGCAGGGAGGAGCAAACCCCGGGACGGAACAGATTTAAGATGGAGGTGTCTCGGACCAGCCTTGGCTGGTGGAAAGGGGAGGTCCTCGGAGCAGGGCAGGGGGGGTCAGAGCTGCAAAAACTCTGCCTTGGGCAAACACCTCTTCCTGGGGCCTTGAAGAGAAGTTTGGATGCTGCTGGGAGGGTCTTGCCCTTGGTTTCTTGTGGCTTGGAAGAGCAGGATGCTTCCCAAAGGACCAGCTCCACCAGGACAATCCCTATCCCACCGCAGAGGCTCTCCTGACCTCCGGGAGCAGCAGGAAGGGGCCTGGAGCCGGTTTTCTCACGACTTGGGCTCAAAGTGGGGTGCCCATCCAGGTCTCCTTCCCTTGGCTCTCGGCCGTGCAGCCCAGAGGGAAAACGGGAGGGGTTCAGGGTCCTTCCCTCCGCCTCTGCCTCCCGGGCTCGCTGCTTCCTGGGTGACCTTGGATCTGTCCCTTCTCCTCCCCGCTCCCGTCTCCCCATCTGCACCGAACAGCCCGGCGCTGGGCGCGGGATCCCCCTGCCTCTGTGTGTGTCAGGGAGGATGAGGAGCTGCAAACCGACGCTCAGATCTCCGAGCCCCAGAGCTGAGAGTAGATTTCCACCTCCTGAAATCCCTCACTTCCTCTGTCCCCACTCCTCCCTCCTTTCCCTGCTCTGTGACCTTGATGGGGTGAGCTGGACCTTCCCGGGCCTGGGGAGCTGGATGCTTCACCAGGAACACTTTTCCCCTCTCCTTTAGGAGCTGTGCGGGATCTGTGTGGAAGCTGAAGGGGGAGAAATGGAAATGGTGGGGGCAGGGAGGGACCAGCAGAGAGTCTCCAGGGGTTGAGATGTTAATTTTTAATTCACCCAATCTCATCTTGTGGCTTTCCCTGCCTTCGTTTCCCCTTTTTGGAGCCGAACAAAGGATAAATGTAGAATTTGGACGCAGGAGAGGAGAAATTCCCCCCTGCCCCATCCTTTGGACCCAGAGCACGTTTGCTGCTGGTGGCTGCTCTCCGTGGATTCTGTTGTAAATCCCCATCTCCTCCCTGCCTTCCCCTGTGCTCCCAGGCCCAGCTGAAAGCTTTGCTGACACATTTCCAGCCTGTTTATTGCTTCCCAAGAAAGCAAGGATGGGCTGAGACAGGACACGTGGCTCGGAGCCTCCTTCCTCCCCTGACCCCTTTGTGGTGCTGCTGGCAGGGCTGGGGGATGTGGGGAGGTCTTCACTCATCCCAAATAGCAGCTTTTCCCCAGTGGATGCTTTTGGGATCGATGGGAGCCTCTGGGCAGGGATTAAACCCGCTGGGTGTAACAAAGCAGGAGCTTCTCCCTCCCTGCCCTTTCCCTGGCGGGTGGAACCCAGTTCGTCCCATGGCAAACCAGTTCCGAGTGCCTTGGATGGGCTGCAGGGGTGGTTGCCACGCCAATCCAAAGGGATGCAGAGCTGGAGGCCACCCTGTGTCACCTGGGCAGGAGGGCAGGGGCCGGGTCTGTCCCTCTGTGCAAGCAGGACTCAGCCCGGGGGTCCGGCCTGGCCACAGGGAATGGTGGCTGCTTTGTGAGGAGTTAAATCTGAAGGAACCAGTGGGAATCCTCTTCAAGGACACACCCAGGGACACGGGACAGGGGGAGGTGAGTTATCCCCAGGGACAGCCCAGCGATGCTTCCCCAGTGTCTCCCCAGGGAACGCCTGTTCGGAGACACCAGCGCTGACCACTGCACAAACTGGTCCTTTCCCTGCTCCTGCTGCGGGAAAAGCCGTGTTCCCCCTGCAGGTGGGCAGCACCAGCACTGGTTTTACCCGGGCAAAGCTGTGGGTGCAAAGGCAGCCCTGGTCTGGCAGCACGAGTGAGGTTCTTGCAAGCTGTGGGCTCTGAAAGACCCTAATCTGTCTTCTAAAGAGAGAGAAAAAATGCACATTTAAGAAAATTAAGGTCATGGGGCCTGAGTAAACAAGCTGAATCTCCATCTGTCAGTGACAGGGTTTTCTATCTCTCTCCAGCCCGGAAAGCTCCTGGTTGTCAGCTGATCTGCCTTGTCTTTCTCACAGGGTGGTTGTTATTTTTGGCAGATGAATTTTTGATTAAATTCCCCTTTCAACCGAAGAAATGCGCGGAAATGCCTTTCCCAGGTGGCTTTGGACCGTGCTTGGTGATGTGAGGCTGCAGACCTTGGGGCTGATGCGAAAGGCTGGGGAAGAGAACGGGAAGAGCCCGGCTGAGCCGGTGGTGCCCGGATCATGTCCCTGTGCCACGTGGGTTGGTGGCTCCGTGCGGGTCCCGGCTGGGCTCAGCTCCCCGTTCTGGCAGGGATGGGGATGGCAGAGGCCGGGGATGGCAGAGGCTGGGTGTGCTCATGGCATCACTGCTGGGAACAACCCTCTCTCCTTCAGGCCTGGGCCTCTGCCAGGCACCACCACCATGCCCAGGCTGGGGCTGAGCCATCAGGAGCTCCCCAAACCAGCCATGGGGACACTGCCAGAGCCATTCCAGGATCTGGATTTGGATCTCTGCTGTGGTTTTCCCCTCTAGTTTAGTTTTGGCGCATCTCCCATGGGCAGGGACACTCACACCTCTGTCCTTCGCCCTCATCCCAATGTTCAGAGAGGCCTTCCCCACCCCATTAAAGCAGCTGAGCACCCCAGCTGATTCCCCAGATCCTTTGGGAATGTTGGTGTGTCCTCCAAGGCTCTGAGAGCCTCTGAGCCTTTGTAGGTGCTGGAAGGGCCCTGCTCCTTCAGGACCTGGGTCCTGCTGCCTCTCAGCTCCTCAGAACAACGCCAGGGGGACCTAAACTGAGGAGAGGAAGAGGCTGAGATCCAGAGGGATGTTGTGGGGTCTGTCCCGACTCCATGGCGCTGGCCTGGCTCAGCACCACCTTCCCTGGAGCTGGGCACCTCCAAGGGGTCAAGGTGTCCCAGGAGAGCGGTTTGGGTGCCCTCACCGTGGGGTGCTGAACTCTAGGGGCTTGGCCTGCACATCCTGGATCTTCCTGGCTCCATCCCCAGTCCTAAGAGATCCTTTAGCCCCAAGGCCGGGTGCTCCTGGTGCTCTGAGTCACCTTCGCTCCCAAGGAGCTGCTGAGCACACAGGGAGCAGCAAACAACCTGCGGGTGTCCAACCCAGCTCTGCATAAACCCACGCAGAGCCTGACCCACGCCTGATGGAAACCCTGGGCTCTCCTGGCTGCTGGATGAGGCCCTTCCCACGCTCCGTGCCTGTCCCCAGCCCGCCTGAGGATGCTCCAGCCCGGGGCAGCCGCGTGCCGGTGATTGGAGCAGCGAGGGTTTGTGTGAATGAGCCCTCGTTAGGAAATTAAACATCGCTGGCCCGGGTTGAAAGGATAACTCACACGGCTTCTCCGGAGGAGCCGGATCCAGGAAAGATGCGGAGCTGAGATGGTTGCCAGGCAACGGATGCAGCCAGCAGTTGAAAATAGATTTTTTTTTCTTATAGGAACAGGGCCTGGCAAGGGGGAACTTCCTTCAGGGGTGGAAAAACGCCAGGGGGAGGGTGGGTGAGGGGGAGGTTTCCTGCTCCTGGTGCTTTGCTCCTGGGCTGAACCTGCTGCCCTGGAAAGGGTTGGGATTGGGGGCTGAATTGGATCAAAAATGCCCAAAGGAAAGAAGAGCTGGGAATGGCTCTGGAAAAGCCTCCAGGGTGGGGGGAGATGGTGGTGCTGCCTGGCTGGGGTGAGACAGGAATCCGAGCATGGCAGCATCGCTCTGCCGTGGCCCAGCCACCAGCTGGGTGTCCCCTGGGAGCAGGGATGCAGGGCACAGGAAAGAAGGAAGCACAGCTCTTCGGGAGGGTCACTTTTCTGAGGTGTGGGGTTTATTATGGGGTTTCTTTGCTTTCTCCCCAGCGGATGTAGCCCCACGGTCCAATCTAGGGCGGGAGCTGCCCACCTCACCCCAGTTCTCCCAGTACGGAGAGGAGGGACACGGTGCTCTCCCAGTTTGGGGATCCCTGACCGGGTGGAGCAGATTTCCATGATGTCCCCAAGAGTTTTGAGGCAGGGGTGAAATCTGCAGGGCTGGGCTGGGTTGTGGGCACCTCCTGAGGTGTTTCTGGGCAGGATCGCTCCTCCTGACCCACGCTGAAGGCTGAGGAAGCGGAGGGGCCGGGATTGATGGCTCTGCCTTGGCTGCTGCTGTTTTGCAGCCGTTATCTGTCCTAGAGCTGTCTGGGGAGATTTAGCGTCAGGCTCCAAGGCTTTTCAGTCACTCCTGATAACTTCCTGGGATGCAGAGATAGCCTGGGCATTCGTCACTGTCCCCTGAGCGCTTCTGAGCTGCCGTGGAGAGAAGCCTGGGCCGTGCTGATGGTCAGGAGGGGAAGGAGCAGGGCAGGGAGGGCAGAGCCTCGGCCAGGGCTGGAGGCCTTGGGAGGCTCAGCTGCTGCTCCGGAGGCGTTAGAGGGGAGCAGAGGTGTCACACCTGGGCTCCATCGCCTGTCACTGTCCCCTGGAGCCCAGGGAAATTCCTCTCTCTGGCACCCAGGAGGCTCTTCCCCATGAATGAGAGAAGCTGTGGCTGCCCCTGGATCCCTGGCAGTGCCCAAGGCCAGGCTGGACAGGGCTTGGAGCACCCTGGTCAGTGGGAGGTGTCCCTGCCATGGCAGGGGTGGGGTTGGATGAGCTTTAATGTCCCTTCCCACCCAAACCATCCTGGGATTCCATAATTCTCAACCAGAACATTGCTCTTGACCCCTCATTCCTGGAGAAGGGAACCCTCCAGGTTCAGGTTCAGGTCCCCAAGACATGGGGGGATGGACACCCTTCTCACCCAGGGCTGCCGGTCCTGCCAGGACACCTAGGGATGAGACGAAACCAACTGACCCCAGCTGACCCCTTCCCCACGCAGGTCCTGCTGATGAAGAGGAGGTGAGGCCCGAGCTGTAGCTCGCAGCCGTTACTGCTCCCTGTGGGACGTTCATCCTCTTCCCTCACCCCATCCCACCCCGGGGGCCGCCTGGAGCCGTCCCGATGCCGAAGAACAGCAAGGTGACGCAGCGGGAGCACAGCAGCGAGCATGTCACCGAGTCGGTGGCCGACCTGCTGGCCCACCAGGAGCCCGTGGACTACAAACGCAGCGTCCTTAACGTGACGGGGGAGACCTGGGACAAGCAGAAGGAGGGAGATGAGGACCTGGACGCGGAGAACCGGCCGGCGTGGAACAGCAAGCTGCAGTACATCCTGGCCCAGATCGGCTACTCCGTGGGGCTGGGCAACGTCTGGCGCTTCCCCTACCTCTGCCAGAAGAACGGAGGAGGTGAGAGGCGGGGCAGGGGTGGGATCAGCCCTTGGAGAAGGGGGCGCGACCCAATCCTGCCTCGCTGCGTGTTGGGGTGTGGATCCCGGGAGAGGACAGGGGTAATTTGGGCTTTAAAATGGGTAATTTGGGCTCTAAAGTGTGTTGTTTGGGCTCTGAAGGGGCAAAATGCTGCCAGAAGCTGTGCTGCGGTGTGGGAATCTCCAGGACGGCCTCTTCCTGAAGGTTGTCCACCTGCCCACTCCAGAGCCATGGTGAATCCCAGGCTGGAGCCAGGATTTCCAGCTGCAACCCCTGATTGCTGCTGGGGCAATTTGGAAATTAGGGCCAAAAAGGGAGGAGAGAGGCCCTCCATTTCCCTGGGCCCTGAAGCCCCATTTTGTGGTTCCATCCCATTCCCAAATCCTCCTTCCAGGCAGCCCCTTCTCTCATCCCACCCCACGCCTCCTCCTGGGGCTTTCAAGCGCAGCCCAGAGCTGATCTTTCCCAGCTGTGCGGGGACCCACCTCCCCTCACGACACTGATGGCAGAGCGGGTTCCTCACCGTGAATCCAAACCCAGTCCCCTCCCAGCCTTGTTGGAGGGTGCCAGGCCCAGCCCAGTGCCCCCCCAGCTCCCCGTGCTCCCAGTGCTGCATCCCTCGCCGTGCAGCTGCCGAACCTGCAGCGCTCTCAATAATTAAAACATCTCCGGTGTCACGGTCAGGATGAGTCACTCTGCCCAGCAGAGCCCTGTGCAGTCAGCACTCCCCTCCCCCCAAAGCTCAGCCCCGTTCCCTCCCCGTCCCTTCTGGGATGGGGCTGGCTGTGCCTGGCTCCTGCGCCCCAGCAACTCCCAGTGCCCTGGTTTGGCTCCAGGCCCGGCTGGGTGTTGGCACAGCCTGGCTCTACACGGTGTGTTCGCCCCAAGTTCAGGGCTGGCAGAGGTGGGGACAGCCCTGCTGGCTTCATTACACAGCTGTGCACATCTGGCCTCTGATTTCCAAGGAAGTTTTCCCCACTAAATGAGATTTAGAACCAGCTCAGGCCCAGAGGCCGGAGAACCAGCATCCTCCTTCTCTATAAGGACTTAACCCAGCTGTGCCTCAGTTTCCCCATGGGCACAGCAATCAGTAATTAACTGTAATTAGTGCAATCAATGAAAATCCCTCAGCTTACGCTGAGCTCTCTGCTGTCCTGGGTATCTGGGGGGCTCTGGCCTCAGCTGTGCTGGTGCTGGGTGACAGGAGGTGCAGCTGGTATTCCCAGGCTGGGATTCATCCCGGTGTATTCCTCAAATCCGGGGCTGAACTTGCTGTCAGAGTTTGGGGAGCACTGAAGAAGTGCCAGATGGGCTGTGGGACGGGGATGGGAGCTGAGGCAGCGCAGCCCTGACACTGCTACAGCAGAGGAGATGAGCTGTGGGTTTGACCCATCCTGTGGTGGGATCCAGGGACACTGAGCTGGGCAGGGACTGGGGCAAGCCCCTGCTTTTAGGAGCTCCTTGTTGTGCCAGAGCATCTTTCTGCAGCAGGGCTTGAATTAAAAGGCTTTACAAGCTGCCCCAACCACCGCCACTATTCCATGGATGGGGAAACCGAGGCACGGAGCTGGGAGCTGGCTTGAGCAGCAGACTGCTGAGCTTTGCAGCGGTTTTTCTTTTGCCCAAGCAGCATCATCTGTGTGTCCCACGGGGCAGACACCGATTCTCTGCCTTTTCCTCCGGCCATGTCTGACCCTCTCGGCCAGGATTCCCACCAGGCTGTGAGGCTGCTGCCAGCCAGCGGATGCAGGAGGTCGGGAGGGATGGACAGACCATTCCTGGCTGCTCTGAGCAGCTCAGGGATGCGGTGGCGGCAGCTGCTTTCTCTCCTGCTCCCCGAGCAGGTGTCTGCGGGGGAGAACGGCTGCGTGCTGGGAGCAGGATGGGCTGGAGCCAAATTCCCAGGACTCAGCGTGCTGGGAGCCAGCACGGGCTGGCAGCGCTGCCCAAGGCTGCTGCCCACCTTTCCAGACATCACAGGAAGAAAATCTCCAACACTGGACAAATTTGCATCTGAATCTGTCCGTCTGTCCCATCTCCACCTGTCTGCAAGTTGAGATACCAGGGACAGTGTTGCAGAGATGGGATGGATCCTCGTGGTCCTTCCAGAATTTCCCTGAGCTCCAGCTCTGCTCTCTGCCTCTCCTTTTACTCTCCCAATCACCCTGGGCTGCTGCACCTCCATTTCTCTCCCCACCCGCATTTTTAACACACCGTCCCCAGCCACGCTGGGGCTGATCCGCTTTGCAGAGTCCCTGCTTGGAGCAGCACCCCCTGCCCCAGGTCCTGCCCAGGGCTGGCGAGTGGTGGCTGTCACCGGGGGGTCAATCCAGGCGGGAATTCCGGTTGTCTTTGCACCGTCTGCTGCCCTGCGGGAGCCAGGCACGTGCTCCCGAGCCCATTCCTCAGCTCGTGGCAGGAGGCCGGAGCCATTGCTCAGCCGGGCGCTGCAGCCTGAGTCACCACATCCCTTGGGGCCCTCGGTCTTCTCTGGGAGCCGCCGACTCCTCTCCAGCCTCAGCAATCAGATGGACAGTAACCGAGTTTTCAGTCTGAGTTGTTTCTGCCTCTCGGACCACGCAGGGCGGTGCTGCTGCTGGGAATGTGGGGTGTCCAGGGGGATGTGTGGGGACAGGGGGCTCGGCTGTGCCTGGGGCACCAGGAGGGCTCCCGTGTGTCCGAGCCGGCCGGGAATGCGGCTGTGTCCCCACGGGTTGGCTTGTGGAGGTGTCTCCTTGCACACGGAGACTTGTCTGTGTGGGTTCAGGGAGTCTTTGGGGGCTGTGGGGTCTGTCCCACATGACCCACGCTGGCAGAGGATGCTGCACCCTTCCCTTCTGCAGGTGTTTGCTGCTCTCCACAGCTTCTCCTCTGGCCAAGCTCTGATCTGCATTCCCGGATCACAAAATCATGGAGAAACCATGGAAAATTTAGGTTGGAAAAGCCCTCTAAGATCATCGAGTCAAACCATTCACCCACCACAAGGCCACCACTAGCCCATGTCCCCAAGTGGCATATGCACACAGTTTTCAAATCCTTGCAGGGATGGCAACTCCACGGCTGCCCTGGACAGCTGTGCCAGTGCCTGACCATCCTTTCCAGGAAAAAATTTGTCCTGATATCCAATCTAAGCCTCCCCTGGTGCAGCTTGAGGCCGTTTGCAAATGGACCGATGGACCAGGCAGGGCCTGTCCCAGCTCTGCCCTGCTTGTCCACCCGTGTCCATCTGTCCTTGGCTGCCCTGGAGCAGAGAGATCTACGACGACCTTTCTCTCCCCTTCCAGGTGCCTACCTGGTCCCATACCTGGTCCTGCTCATCATTATCGGGCTGCCCCTGTTCTTCCTGGAGCTGGCAGTGGGGCAGCGGATCCGCCGGGGCAGCATCGGCGTCTGGAATTACATCTGTCCCCGCCTGGGGGGCATCGGCTACGCCAGCTGCCTCGTGAGTGCGCCCAGGGGACCCCTCCGGCCCCACTTCGGGGTGTGGGGGGTGGTGCAAACCTCGAGGAGCCCCGTGGGGAGGTTTGAGAGGCCAAGAGGTGTTTTTCCAGCTCCACTCGCGGCCCCAGGGCTGGTTTGGGAACGGGCCATCCCCTGATGGCAGCAGCCCCACTCCCCTCCACTCCCTGTGCGGTGAGAGGTGCGCCGGGAACGGTGTCACTGCCCCACGATTTGATGCCATGTCCTCCCCTTCCTCCCCCTCCAGGTCTGTTTTTTTGTTGGTCTCTATTACAACGTCATCATCGGCTGGAGCATCTTTTACTTCTTCAAGTCCTTCCAGTACCCCCTGCCCTGGAGCGAGTGCCCCATCGTGAAGAACGGCTCGGTGGCCGGTGAGGGATGGGGAAGCTCGGCTGGGAGGGGCAGTTCCCAGGGAAGGGGGGCCTGTGGGCCACTGTGGGGGACACATCACCACCCCCAGCAGGAGGTGGAGGTGTCTCCTGGGGCCCTGGATCCTCTCTGGCCCAGCTGCCCTGACCCTATGGAGAGCTTTCCCTTGGGTTGGATGAGTGTCTCCTGTGCTCTCTCTCCCCACCCATGGGGTTTGATGCCGGTTTGGGAATCCAGAGTCCCCACTGATGGGATTTTCAGACCGCCTCAGTGCTTGAGGCTGGGATCTGACCCAGCACCATGGAGGGAGGCAGCGAGAGTCAGGCAGAGGCTGCTCCATGGCTGTCTGACTGAGACACGGATGGAGCTAATGGTGTTTAATAACACCTGAGCATCAACCCGGGACTGTCTGAGAGGTTTTATAGCAAATGAAAATGTCTCTCCCCGTATTTAGCATCTCGTTTTCACCTGGCAGTGGTTTTATGTCCTGTCTCTTTTTTCCCCTGCTAAGAATGAGCCCCATTAATTTCTGCCCCTCAGTTTCCAGAGGTATCTCCCTCCCCTGGCTGGCTCCAGCAGGTCTTTGACATTCCATCAGCCCAGGAGATGGTGGATGACTCTCCCCCTCATGCTCTCCTGCCCCTGCTCTGTTGCAGTTGTGGAGACTGAATGCGAGAGGAGCTCAGCCACCACCTACTTCTGGTACCGGGAGACCCTGGACATCTCCAACTCCATCTCTGAGAGCGGGGGGCTTAACTGGAAGATGACCCTGTGTCTGCTGGTGGCCTGGAGCCTTGTTGGCCTGGCCATGATCAAAGGCATCCAGTCCTCGGGGAAGGTGGGTGTTGGTGGCCATCTGAGCCTGGCTGGGCTCTGTCCTGGAAGCAGGAACCTGCCTGGACCCCACTCTCCTGCCCTGGCCTGGGGTACCAGCGGGATGCTGTGTCCCCTGCGATGCTCACACACACTCCACAGCTGGGGTCACCTCTGGAGGGGTCCAGAATAAGACCAAAAGAGGGTGCAGGGAAGAGGTTTAGTTCAACTGACACGTGCAGCCAGGGCTCAGTCAGGGCAGAGAGCCCACCTGAGCTCCAGCACTCCATGGAATCATGGAATCAGTTAGGCTGGAAAAGACCTTGGAGGTCACCGAGTCCGACCTGTGAGCTAACACCGCCCTGTCACCCAGACCACGGCACTGAGAGCCACATCCAGGCCCTCCTTAAACGCCTCCAGCGACGGTGACTCCACCCCCTCCCTGGGCAGGCCCTTCCAGTGCCCAATCACTCTTTCTGGGAAGAGGTTCTTCCCAAAGTCCAGCCTAAACGTCCCCCGGTGCAGCTTAGGGCTGTGTCCCCTTGTCCTGTCGCTGGGAGCAGAGCCCGACCCTCACCTGGCTGCCCCCTCCTGTCAGGGAGCTGTAGAGAGGGATGAGGACCCCCTGAGCCTCCTCTTCTCCAGGCTGAGCCCCCTCAGCTCCCTCAGCTGCTCCTCACAGTTGTGTCCCACACTCCTCACCAGCCTTGCTGCCCTTCTCTGGACACGCTCCAGCATCTCATTTCCTAAATTGTGGGACCCAGAACTGGGCGCAGCGCTCGAGGTGAGGCCTCACCAGTGGTCCTGCTGATCCAGGCCAGGTGCCAGTGGCCTTCTTGGCCACATGGGCGCTCTGCTGGCTCATGTCCAGCCTGCTGGCAGTCAGTACCCCCAGGTCCCTTTCTGCTTGGCCACTGTCCACCCACCTGTACCATCCCGCTCCGAGGGGTCCCACAGTTTATCCCTGGGGGAGGGAACTGCTCCCTTCTCCCCACTGTGAGCTGTCTGTAGGTTGGGTGGGAGGGTGGCTGAGCCCAGGGGGCAGGAACTGAGGCTGTGCCCGTGTTCATCCCTCTTGCTCCAGGTGATGTACTTCAGCTCTCTCTTCCCATACCTGGTGCTCGTTTGCTTCTTGGTGCGGGGGCTCCTGCTGCGTGGGGCAGTGGACGGGATCATGCACATGTTCACACCCAAGGTGAGAGTTCCAAGCCCAGCAGACTCCAAGCAGGTTCCCCACCTGGCTGGTCATGCCTTATTTTCCCTTATTCTCTTATTGTTCTTCTTGTTTTCCTCCCCACGCCAAAAATCAGAGTCTCAGCCCCAAATTCGGGGATCCTGATAGATCGTCGGGATGTGGAGTGGCTCCTGAAATTCAGGGTGTGGCCAGGACAGCCGAGAGCCTCACAAACTCACCATCCTTGGCTGCCCAGACGCCAGGGTGAGGGGCCCAGAGGTGCCCAAGGGGATATATAAAGATTTAATGGAAAGATGCTGGCTGGCAGCAAAACCTCTGCTGGTGGTATGCACTTATTAATTAACCAGCTAATTAATTAATTAAGCAGAGATGTAGATGAATCAGCTCAGCCGGCGAGGCTGTTAGAAGACATTAATTATGGTCCCTTGATGAACGATGCCGGGAGGCCTCCAGGCTGCAGCTCTGGCTCCCGGGAGAGGGGGAATGTGGTCGGGGGGGATCAGGAGTTAAAACAACTCCC
This sequence comes from Oreocharis arfaki, assembly GCA_013398015.1. NCBI lineage: Eukaryota > Metazoa > Chordata > Aves > Passeriformes > Paramythiidae > Oreocharis > Oreocharis arfaki. The sequence continues at coordinate 43,019 of VZRR01006392.1, read as the reverse complement.
CCTGCCCCGCACCAGGATGTTTGATTTCCATGCTCCAGGTGCTCTGGAAGCAGAAGATGGCCAGGGGAGGATGGAGACCCATGGCTGGGCACAGGGTGGCTCCCTGGGCTGGGGGGTGGGGACTGGGAAGCTGCCCAGAGAGCGATGGAACCCCCAGGGCAGGTGGAGCAGACAGAGACGTGGTCAGGTCAAACCTCGTGCTGACCTCTCCATGCCTCAGTTTCCCCCTCTGTGGCAATGAGACGAAGGACCTGTGAGTGCTGGGTAAAGCGAGACCTGACCATGGCAGATCATGGAATCACGGAATGATTTGGGTTGGAAGGGGCCTTAGAGATCATCTCCTTCCACCGCCCCGTCAAAGCAGCCCCAGCTGCTCCAGAGCAACTCGGCCCAGAGGCACAGCAGCCTTTTAATGTAGCTCTGGGATGGGTTGTGGGGCCACCAGGCCACCTAACTTCTTCTTCTTCTGTCTTCCTTCCAAGCTGGACAAGATGCTGGACCCCCAGGTGTGGCGTGAAGCAGCCACACAGGTTTTCTTCGCCTTGGGTCTGGGTTTTGGGGGGGTCATCGCCTTCTCCAGCTACAACAAGCAGGACAACAACTGCCACTTCGATGCCACGCTTGTCTCCTTCATCAACTTCTTCACGTCTGTGCTGGCCACCCTGGTTGTGTTTGCTGTGCTGGGCTTCAAGGCCAACATCATGAATGAGAAATGCGTGGTGGAGTAAGATTTGCTTTCTCTCTGTTTGGGGTGGGCAGGTCTTTGCTGCTGCCGGTTGTGGTGGGTCTGGAGGCAGAAAAGTGCTCTGGAGCTGGATGATCCTGGGTTTTGGTGGACCCAAGTTTCTGGTGGTCGAGACCTGGATTTCCAGAGATGTCCCACTGTAGCTGAGGGAGTTGGACATTCAGCTCCTCCAACCTAAAATCCAGCCCCAAGACGGGCTCTTAGTCTGCAGACTGAGCGTGAATCCAACGTGTCTCAGGTGCCCTGCATCACCTGAGAGGTTCTGCTCTCCCTTAGGAACGCCGAGAAGATCTTGGGCTACCTGAACACCAATGTGCTGAGCCATGACCTCATCCCACCGCACGTGAACTTCTCCCACCTCACTGCCAAAGACTACAACGAGATGTACAGGGTGATCATGACGGTGAAGGAGGGGCACTTCAAAGAACTGGGCCTGGATGCCTGCCTATTGGAGGATGAACTCAACAAGGTACCTGGAGGCACTCCTGGTGGGACCAGCAGGTCACCCGCCCCATTGCCTCTCCCTGTGTCAATCCTGGGCACATGGATCTGGAAAAACAACTTTCAGAGACCCTCTAGGGATGGGGAATCCAAGGCCCTGTGGTTTTACCCAGCACAAAGGGGTCTTCCTGGGGTGGGAGAAGCTCTGTCCTGTACAAGTCTAGCAGGGTCATCACCAGTTGATCACCAGTACCAGACTGGGATTTTCTTTCCTTGAAGAGGGTTTGGTGAGGGAGACCTGAGACATCAGGGGCTTGAAGTCTGTGTCCCTGACAAGTTTCTTCTCATCTTTTGGTCCTCTCCCCACCTCAACAGTCAGTGCAAGGGACTGGCCTGGCCTTCATCGCCTTCACAGAAGCCATGACCCACTTCCCGGCCTCGCCCTTTTGGTCCGTCATGTTCTTCTTGATGCTGATCAACCTGGGCTTGGGGAGCATGATCGGGACCATGTCAGGCATCACCACGCCCATCATCGACACCTTCAAGGTGCGGAAGGAAGTGTTCACAGGTGAGGCCTCTTTTCCTGCAACCTCCTTGGGAAGGAGTGGGGGGTCCCCATTGCCTTGAGGAGTCACTCCAGAAGAGCGTGGACAAAGTGGGGGGTGAACTGGGCACTGCTAATTCCGGGAACAGACCTTGTGGAGGTCTTGATGTACCTCAGGGGCCTCTCCTAACCAGGCCCATGCAGGGAATGGACCTTCTGTAAGTCTTTGTATCCCTCAGGGGCCTCTGCTGACCATGCCAATGCAGAGAATGGAGCTTGTAGAGGTCTTGGTGTCCCTCAGGGGGTTCTGCTGACCAGGCCCATGCAGGGAACGGACGTTGTGGAGATCTTGGTGTCCCTCAGAGAGCTCTGCTGACCAGGCCCGTTTGCTCCCCACAGTCGGCTGCTGCATCTTTGCCTTCCTGGTGGGGCTGATCTTTGTGCAGCGTTCCGGAAACTACTTTGTCACCATGTTTGACGATTACTCAGCCACGCTGCCGCTCACCGTCGTGGTCATCCTGGAGAACATCGCTGTGGCCTGGATTTACGGCACCAAGAAGTAAGGAATTTCCGTGCAAAAGGAATAACTGTGCTGTGACTCCTGGCTAAAAAACCCTCCTTCCAGCTCTCTTCCACATGGCTTTTCCTCCAGGAGAAAACGCTCCACGGGCAGTTATAGAGGCAGGAATTCGGTTCACTTTGATCCTCCTGCCCTGCCCTGGTGTAACCCAGCCCCAGGAGCGGGTCCTTCTTGTGGGTGTCTCCTGTTGGTTGTGATGCTCAGTTACTCGTGATGACCCTTTTTTCTGAGGTGTCCAGGTCCCTCTGGAAGGGGGTGCTGTTCCCCGCAGAGGTTCTCCTTCAGAAGTTGCCCAGAGCAAGGGTGGCTCTGGATAAATCTCCAATAGTCTTGTCCTGAGGAGTTTTCCACAAGTTCTTTGGGCTTGAGGGACACTGATATGCCCAGCTGGGTTCTTTTTCAGGCTCTACCTTGAGCATCAGCGGGGCTGCTGGGAGGTTGTTTCTCGCTCGAAGGTGGGGGAGATCACGATGCCATGTCTCTCCTCGGCAGGTTCATGCAGGAGCTGACAGAAATGCTGGGTTTCCGGCCCTACCAGTTCTACTACTACACCTGGAAGTACGTGTCTCCCATCTGCATGGCCGTGCTCATGACCGCCAGCATCATCCAGCTGGGAGTCAGCCCCCCAGGGTACAGCGCGTGGATCAGAGAGGAGGTGAGCGCAGCTCCCTCCCCTTCCCCACCCACGTCCCAGCAGAGCAGGGGCAGCTCAGAGCGGCAGACTGCTCTGTTCATCCCAGCTCCTCTCATTCCTCCTTCCTCTCCCCTTGGGTGACATTCCTGCCCTGCTCATGCCCTGGGAGCAGTCAGGGTTGTTGATGCCGCCCAGATGTCTCCAGCCAGCTCTGCCCATGGGCTGAAGTTTGTCTTGATTTTGGTTGGCTCCCACAGCTCCACGCTGTGCTCGGCATCCTGCGTGAGGATCCTTTCCCTCAACCTGAGCCCGCCTTCACGTGGTGTCCCTGAGGACAGAGTCTGGCAGGAGGAGCTGTCTGGCGCTTCGGAGACGTTGCACCTGGTGGGCATCATCTCTGCTGCAACAGCCCCGTGACGTTAATATCTGTCTCTTCCAGGCTGCCGAAAAGTTCCTGTTCTACCCAACCTGGGCCATGGCGATCCTCATCTCCCTGATCATCCTGGCGTCCCTCCCTCTGCCTCTGGTCTTCATCCTCCGGCAGTTCCACCTCGTGTCGGACGGCTCCAACGCCCTCTCCGTCACCTACAAGAAGGGCCGGATGATGAAGGACATCTCCAACTTGGAAGACAACGATGAGACCCGCTTCATCTTGAGCAAAGTGCCCAGCGAGACCCCGTCCCCCATGCCCACGCACCGCTCCTACCTGGGCCCCGGGAGCAACTCCCCCATGGAAATGAGCAGCGCTCCCAACGGACGATACGGGAGCGGGTACCTCCTGGCCAGCACCCCTGAATCCGAACTGTGATGGTTGCCCGCCGACCACCCCCGCCGGGAGAGGAGGGCACTGGGGAGTGGATCCTGGCTGTCCAGGCAACGGGAAAATTAATTACTAAGGAAGACGAAGAAGAAACCCCTCTTATAATTGTAAGCAAAGCAGCCGGTTCCAAGATGACATCGGGAAGAAGGGATTGCAGGAGGGGCAGGACTCCTCTGACAACCCTCGGTGGAAAGGCAGGACCCCTGGACTCATCTCCAGGGAAGGGAGGAGGAGTAAGAGACGCTGCAATACCTTTCTAAGAGCTGTTCTCACGCAGCTCGACTCTGAAGCAAAGAATCTCTCTTTTCTAAGCAGCTGATGGTTGGAACAAGGACCTGGCAGCAGGTGGGAAGCCAATCATGCTTCCTCCTGTCGCCCAGCACTCTTCCCTGCCCGTCTGTTGTCCTTTAGCCGGGAGGAGTCATGGCCTTATTCCAACGAGCACAATTAACCATCGATGTTCATAGCACAAAAAGGTGCTGTTGTTGTCACCATCGTTGTTGTTGTTGTTGTATCTCCTGTAGGTTTTTATTGCTGTGGACACACCCAAATAACCCCCCAAATTCTGACCAGGGTTGGCAGGGAGCAGCGAGATCTTGGGGTGTGTGAGACAGGGCATGGTGCATCCCTGGGATCTTTGTTGCCACCAGCACAGGGACGGTGGCTGGGAGTTGTTTGGAGGCACGGAGGTGTCACAGCTGTGGGATGGAGTGGCTGGGATGCTCCATGGGCCGGTGGTGATTGTGCTGAGTGGCAGGAGGAGCCCTGAAGTGACACTGGTTTGGATGTGTGAGCCTGTGTGTGGTCTGGATGGGGTGAGCGTGATGGGGGTCAGGAGTGCTCTCCTGGAATTACTCCTGACGTGTGGGATGCTCTGCCAAACCAAAATCCCTGGCATGGTGATCGTCTCCTCTCACTCCTCTCTTTCGATGTCCCAGAGGGACGAGCAGAGGAGCTGTGGGACATCCAGTCCCACCACACTCCTGGTTTAGCTCTCAGGAAACCACCCCCTGACTTCCCTCCCTTGCCCCCCGGCCAGGGTGAGCTGGGCAGTGATTCTCTCTGGATATGCCTCTCCATTTCTCCTCATGTCCCCTCTGAACCAGGAGTTTGGCATTGCCTCCTGTCACACCTGGCAGGAGCTCACCAGCCTTTGGAGGGGGGTGACCAGCTCCTGGGGACCACAGGTACCTGAGGAGCAGCAGTGCCAGGTGCCAGGTCCCCAGCAGCTCTTGGTCCAGACTGGGGAGCCCTTGTGAGAGTCCAGGGGCCTCTCTTGTGCCCAGCCATGCTTTTGGGGAATCAGATTGATGTGAGCTTGTGTTGTTTCTCCCCATGCTGTCCAGGGAAGGGTGGGATCTCCCAGCTCTGAGTCTCTCCCAGTGGGACCAGGGGTCATTTCCCCGAATCCTACACGTAACCAAGCACTTCTGCCGGGATAACCTGGCATCATCCCCCTTTTCCTTGGGGACAGGGAAGCAGCAGCCTCCTTGCACACTCTCTCCCCTCTGTTGCCTCTGAAGGCTGGGGGAGCACCTCATCCTGGGTCCTGCTGCGCACCATGCATGTCCTGCTGCAAGGCCACGTTTGTGGGTGCTGGTTCATGAGCTCTCCTCTCCTCCTCTTTCCTGCTGATTGCTTTTCCTTCACCTTGGTTCTCCTTCCGGCTGGAGGTGAAGGCAGAAAGCAGCTGGTCCATTCACCACACCCCTGATTCGCAGCACCCCTGGGGCCAAGAGGTTCCCACACCTCTTGGTGGGTGTGATCCTTTATTCACAGTCTTCTCCATGGACTTGGCTGGTGAGCTGGAGGCTCCTCCTGGAAAATTAGCCCAAGCCCTTCATTAACCATTTTTCTGGGGGGAAAATGGAGAAATGGACCGAACCAAAGCAGCTCAGTGATGGTTCCAAGAGGCACCAGATTGAGCCAGGATCAGCCGTGCTCCTCCAGCTGTTCCCTCTTCCTCATCCCCTCCCATGTCTTTCTCCTTCCTCTGCCCGTGCAAGAGGGACGCAGAAATGTCCCCACGGCATCTCTGGGATGGAGAAGCCCAAATCCGGTGGCATTTCCCCATCGTGAGGCAACATGCTCCTTTCCATTTCTCACTGGGTCCATCCTCACCTGACCAGCAGAACAGAGGATGAGCCGAATCCTTGCCCAGCATCACCTCCCCGACGCCCCCGCGCCCAGGGGCCGGATTCCCACCGTAGCTCCCATGGAGTTAGTGGAGCAGGAACCTCCCGCAGCCAAAATGCTCAGTCCCATGTGCTCCCATGGCTCCTCGAACCCTGGGGGGAAGGATCCGGCCCTTGGTGTCTCCCACCCCCGTTCCCGAACCAGCCAGGAAGGCGCTCGCTTTCCTCTCCTCTTCTTGCAGCACCAGTGAGAGGCAAAGTCACTGAGAAGGTAACACAGAAGCTATATTATATATATATATATATATAAAATATATACAGAGAGAGGAGATGGAATAATAACCTAGAGATTCTCTATTTCTATTGTATATTTATTCTGTAAATGTCACTGTAAATGCTGTTAAATGACAAATCGTATTCCGAAGTGGCCCATGACCTCTTTTCATTCCCAGTGCTGTACAGATCAATTCTCATCCGATAGCAGGGCGTATTTTTACCTTTTAATTTCTTGTGCGTGGTGGGTGCACGTCCCCTTCTCCCCCCAGCCCCAGGGTGTCCAGGTGCCCTGGGGATCCAGCAGAGAGGAGGAGAAGGAGGAAGAGGAGGAGGAAGAGGGACGACACCTTTACTTTTATCTGTGGAAATACTGTATTTTGTCGTGGCATTAGCTCGGTGTTAGACACGGGGTGTTGGGGGGGAGCGTGTGTGTGTTCGGTGTTAGGAGCTCCGTGCTGTCGCCGTGGGAGCGTGCGCGTGTTCGTCCGTAGATGCCGTGCGTGGGGTGTGCGCGTGTCCGTGTGCGTGGGTGGCTTTAGGATTCACTTCTGGCTGTACTCGCTCACTTTTGGAGCCTGTGTGGGGGTTTCTCCCGCTCGCCGGGGCAGGTTCTCCCTCCACACACCTTCTCGGGGTCCCAGGCTGTGGCTCGGGACGACCCCCAGTGGCTTTTAGCCCTAGAAATCACTTGTTTCCCTCTTTTTCTGCACAGAGGCACAGGGAATAGCTGCTAGTTGTGAGCACAGGCACTTTTCAGTTCTCCTTCAGGCAGTGGGACAAAGAGGGGGGAGCCGCTGCCGACATCCCTGTCCCCCCACATCAGCTCCTCCCAGCACAGATCCTGCTGCTCAGAGCAGTGTGGTGTCCCTGGCTGGGGGACGAGGAGGTGCTGGGTAGGTCGGGAGGGGTCCAAACCCTCTGGAGGAGGGTGTTCAGTGGGTCTGGAGAGGGCAGAAGGAGGTTGCTGCGCGGGCACACCCTGTGCTGCTGGAGCTGCAGGTCCAGCCTGTAGGGCCGGAGTTGGGATGCTCCATTCCCCAGCATCGGACTCTGCTGTAGGGGCTGGACCTCGACCCCGTGCAAGGCAGAGGGGGTGACTGGAGCCGGGTCCTCAGGTGTCCCATGGCTCCTTCCCCTCAATCCCTCCAAAACAGCCCCTTCCTCACCTCTCAGCTCCCACCCAGACCCCGACAGGTCACAATAAACCCCAGCACCTCCCAGGAGCAACTCCCACTGCCTTCTAATGGCCCCCACCCTTCCCGAGCGTGGCTCTCGCTGGCAGGAGCGGGGCCGGGTGGCCTTGGTGGCCGGGAGGGACATGGCACAGCCGTGGGAACACGCGGGATGCGGCTGCTTCCCCTGGGACAAGCACAACACTGGCGAAACCCTCCCGTACAGGTAAAGCACAGCGCTCGTAGTGACGCGTCCCGTGTCCCCCCGTAGCCGCAGTAGTCCCCACGTGTGCCGGGCGGGGCCGGGCTGCGCCGCCCGGGCTCCTCGGCCGTCGGGAGAAACCCTGTAAGAGCTGTATCGGAGTCTGATTAAAAGTCTCTTCTTACCAAATCTCTCCTCACCGAGTCTCTTCTGTGCCTCTGTTTTCCTTTCTTGGGTGGGCTTTGGGGTCTCTCTGAGGTTTGGGGTGGCAGGGACACAAAGCCAAGGGCCCACGGGCGCCGAGGTCTGTCTGTCCCTGTGCTGTCCCCACTACTGTCCCCCTGTGTCCCCTCATCCCTTCCTCCACCCAGCATCAGCCCCTGCAAGGGCCTTGCTCACAGCGAGCTCTCTGTAGGTGCTCCAGGAGCCTCGTGGTGGTTGTTTTCCATCCTGGACCAGTTTAACCAGTACACACCAGATTTCCAGGGCACAGGGACTGGTAAGATGCAGCTCCTGCTCCTCTGCACAGTGCCCTGCTCACAGTGCTGCTGGCTTATCCTGGGTGCTGGGAGCACTGGGAAGCTGGAGACCCTTCCCAGAGGAGGACCAAGGGTTTCCAGCAATCCCAGATGACTTCAGCTGCTGGGAATTAGCTCAGGTTAGCTGGGGAGCGGGGCTGCCTCTTGCCTTCCCTCCCATCTCTGGTCGCTGGTTTGGCTTCTCCAGGGCTGCTTCAGGGAACCTGAGGAAGGGGGGAAGAAATGAGGAGAGAGGGATCCAGATGAGATCCCGGGCACTGGGGATGCCGTGGGGACACTGCCACGACTGTGAGCTGAACTTGTCCCCAGGCAGTGGCAGCCGTGGGGGGCAGGGAAGGTCTTTTGGGCACCATCGGGAGATGTTGGTGCAGGACTGGGGAAGTGTCGGGCACGGCTGGAGGAGCAGCACGGCCCGGGGAGGGGACAGGAGGTGGCACAGGGGTGTCTGTGTCCCAGAGGACTTCCAGGACCCAGCTCTGGTGGAAAACATCCCCCAGGAGTGATGTCCAGGACACTCAGGGCAGCTCTGACCCCAGCACAGCCCAGCTCTGTGGGAGCAGGGGTGGAGATCCCAGCCCAGGGCTTGGATGGACCCAGGTGCGGTGCCACTGCTGTGCTGAACCAGCCCAACTGCGCCCATCCTGTGCTCCCAGGGGCTGCAAGAGGGTCTGGAGGGGCCAGAAAATCCCAGTGCCAGGGGCTTCCTGAAAACAGGGGAGAGAAACAACCTGGAAAGGGCGACTCTGGCCCTTGGGGGCTGCAAAAAAGACACAGAAACGGGCCCAATTGTGGAATTTAAGCCAAATACATTCTATTTTAAAAACCCCATAAATACTGCATTTCCTGTGACAGCGAGGGAGAGAGGTTTCAGAGCCTGGTGGGAGGTGAAGGATGCTGCTGTCGGATGTGGGGGTGGGTTTTGGGTGGCCCATCTCAAAACAACTCCGGACCAGGCACGAGGTGGGTGCGGACACGAGGTGGAGCTGCTACAGCAGCGTCTGCTGAGACTCCCTGAGCACCTCGGAAAGGGAAAGGACATCCTGACGCTCGAAGACAGGGAAACCGAGGCACAGCCCCAGCTCACGAAGCGCTCCCGCTCGTTCCAAAGCCAGACAATCCCCACTGCTGTTCCCGCTCTAGCCCAGCCCCGCCCCCTCCCGTTCCCGAATTGCTTTTATGGAGCCAAATCACATCAGCGCTGCCCTGGATGGAGCCAGATTCTCTCCGCAGCCCCCGCCGCCCGTGCTTTGCCTGCCTGGGCTCCAGCCGGGGCGCAGGACACGAGGTGGCACTGTGGGACAGGGCACGGGATTCCGCGCCAGGAATTCGGGGAGCAATCCCCACCCGGGAATCAGGGGATGGGCGAGCTCCCCTTGCGGGCTGAGGGCAGGGAGGGAGGGGGCTGCAGGCTCTGCCAGCGCGACCGGCACTGCTAACATGAGTAACTGGGGCTAAAACATTCCCCTGGCAGAGGTGGGGAGCAGAGACACAGCTTGGCCATGGCTTGTGGCAGCTTTTTTGGGAAGAGCCACCTCCAGCAGGGTGTCCAGAAAGGGTTCTCGGGGATCACAGCCCGAGGAGGGGAGTGCCGTGGGTGTCACCACGCACGGGTTGGAGATGGAACTATCCCACCAAAAACGTGAGGGCAGAGCCCTCCTTTGGAGCACCCAGGGGCTCCTGAGGACAGCGTATCCTTCATTAACAAGGCTCTGGGCTGGAAGGACCCAGAGAGCTTGGGTTGGCTATTTCTACACCAAAACAGGATTGTTTCTCCCCAAACTGCTGCAGTGCAGCCTCCTCCTCTGGCCTTCCATGGACAGAGACCCTGAGGGATCCCAGCATGTCCCCAGCCTCTCCGTGAGGCCACTCAGCCCTCTGAGCATCCCGTGCTCTGCTCTGCTGCTCTCTTCCCACCTCTGGGGACCTGCCCGATGTTCTGGACTGCGGGCCAGGCTCAGGGTGCTGTGCTGGGTCAGGGGAAGAGGCCATGGGTGGGAGGGGCCCAGAGACCCCTTACCAAGTCCCCAGCACCCACCCAAGGCTTTCCAGGTAAGAGCTGATCCTCCTCGAGACCTTCCAGGTCCTGCTCTTCATTCCATCCTTCATCTGGATGTTCTCTGAGATGCCTTGAGCCTTGCAGGACGTCCCTGCAGAAGTGACTCCTTCTTGCTCCAGGAAGGCCCTTACTCATCCAGCTCTTTCCATTTTCTCTCCTTCCCTCTCTCTCTCT
>VZRR01006392.1:15510-30789 GCA_013398015.1 Oreocharis arfaki | reverse complement strand
CGGCCGGGCCCGCATCCTCCCCCCCGGCAACCGCACCCCCCCGCCCGTTCCTGGCCCCCTCCATCCCGCACTTGTTGCTGCCCGGCGGGGCTGGGCTGGCTCCCGGTTTAGGGCGGTTTTATTTGGGGGGGGGTGGCTTTGGAGGAGGTGGAGGTTGCAGCCTCCCCTGCTGTCCCCCCAGCCGCCAGTGGTGTCCGGCGCGGCTCCAGCTTGCTCCCCTCGAGGCCGGAGCCAAGCCTGAGCCCCCCCTTTTCCCCTCCCCAGTCCCATCTCTGTCCCCCTCTCCCGCGTCCGCCGAAGCCCGGCTCCTCGCCCGGAGGAAGGGTGCACGTTGTGGGCATCTCCCATCCACCGAAATCTATGATCAGCTCGGTGTGTGTCTCCTCCTACCGTGGACGCAAGTCTGGGAACAAACCACCCTCCAAAACATGCCTGAAGGAAGAGATGGGCAAAGGGGAAGAGTCGGACAAGATCACCATCAATGTGGGTGGCACCCGGCATGAGACCTACAAAAGCACCCTGCGGACTTTGCCGGGCACCCGCCTGGCCTGGCTGGCCGACCCCGATGCCCAGAGCAACTTTGACTTTGACGGCAAAAGCAACGAGTTCTTCTTCGACCGCCACCCCGGGATCTTCTCCTACGTGCTCAACTACTACCGCACCGGGAAGCTGCACTGCCCCGCGGACATCTGCGGGCCCCTCTTCGAGGAGGAGCTGACCTACTGGGGCATCGACGAGACGGACGTGGAGCCCTGCTGCTGGATGACCTACCGCCAGCACCGCGACGCCGAAGAGGCCCTGGACATCTTTGAGAGTCCCGAGCCCGGTGGAGGGGCTGGCGGAGAGGAGCCTGAAGAGGAAGGGGGTAGGGAGATGGCCCTTCAGCGCCTGGGCATGGATGACAGGCCCCCAGGGGCAGCGGGGGCTGCTGGAGGGGGTGGCTGCTGCCGGAATTGGCAGCCCAAGATGTGGGCGCTCTTTGAGGATCCCTACTCGTCCAAGGCGGCAAGGGTAAGCTCCCGAAACGCGCCCGTGGGGAGGCGGGATGGGGCCGTGCCGGGGTTGTGTCTTCGCCTCCCCATCCCCGTGGGAAAGACCGACTTTCCCGGTGGGTTCCACGGGAGCCACGTCCCATCCTACGGGACACCTCTTCCGTTGCCTCCCAATCCTCTGCCAACACATCACATCTGGGACAGCTGGGCTGAGCCTGGGGGCAAGCCCAATCTCTGCCCCCTTTGTGCCCTCGAGCGCTCCCTGGGCACCTCCTGGGCACGCGGAGATGAGGGATTGTCCTTGGCAGGGCTGGCTCCTGGCAGAGTTTCAGGCTGCTCTAGGATAGGATGTTTGGGTTCCTCTTGCCGGGCTGCAGGATGCCAAAACCCACATTTAACAGCGCAGGTCAGGGCTGGGGGTCGGGCCCTGAAGCCACCGGGATCCTCACGGCTGTCCCCAGGCAGCTCACGCTCCTCATCTGCAGGAGCCGCAGCCCCGAGGGACGCCCGATGCCCGCGCAGCCCCTGCCCGCTGTCCCCACCCCGCAGCACGGCGGGAGGGCACTGCTGACACCCAGCACACTCCAGCCACGGTCCCACAGCCCCTCAGCCACGCGCGGCCCCGGCACCGTGTGCGCACACGTGAGCGCATCCCCGCAGCACAGACCCCGCCACCCTCCCTGGGCACGCGGCTGGTCCCTGCCCACGGGCACCGACGCGCCCAGGACGTGTCCCCCAAAACCAGGCGCGTCCCCGGGCTCCTGGCCCGGCGCTGCTCTGCGCATGTGTCTCCTCTCCCAGCCCCTCGTAGATCACCCCCCAAAGCGCTGCCCACCGACCCCTCAGTGCCCACCCGTACCCAGCCCCCGGCACGCCCAGCTTCTAAACCTGCCGCGCACACACGGACGGGCAGTCGGGATCGAGATGAATTCTGGATGCTTTTAGAGGTGTAAAAAAACCCCATCGATGGTAAGAAATTCTGCAGGCATTTCACACCCACGAGCAGCGCGCGGGGCAGGGGTCAGTTTGGCAAGGAGGTGTTTCTGCAGCAAATGTTAGAGCAACACACACACGCAGAGAATGCTTGGGCAGCCAGAGATGAACCCGTTTCAAAAGGGTACCTGCTCCTTTGCCCATCTCTGAGGGCTCTTCACCTCGGAGAGATGCTCCAAGTGGTGCAAAGCTCCAAATAAAATATTAAACAAAATTAAAAATAAACCCAAGCACAATAATTCAACTCATTTTTTTTCCCCCCTGGTGTTACTTGGTTCTGCTTTTCCTGTGTGCTGAGCTGCTCCTGGAAAGGCTTTAGCAGGAGGAATGCACTGGAGGGAGCAGAGATGGTTGTGATTGAGGCCCAGCTGGGGCTGGAGTGGGACCAGTTTGTACTGGGAGCTCCCTGCTTTTTTCTCACTGCTCTGGATAAATGTTCAGCTCGGCAGCGCCATGGGAACGATCAACTTCCAGAGGTAACAGGAAGAAATACCAGGGTAGCTTTGCCGTAGCTTAGGAGAACTGCTCTGGCAGACGGGGAAACTGAGGCACGGAGCGACACAACCAGCCCAAGTGAGCTCACCCAGTTCCTGGCTGGAGTCACCACCCAGCACTGGAGTGCTGCAGGATTCCTGAACATCTCCGTGGGTACAACATTCCTGGTGCCGCCCTGGCTTTTGGGGTGGCTGAGGTCTGCGGTGGTTGGGATTTCTTTAATCCTGCCCCGTTTTGGGGTCTCCCCCTTCCTTTCCAGAGCCAAAGGGCTGCTGCTGGCTGCAGGGAAGGTGCTGGAGCAGCCCAACGGCGTGTTGCCAAACCCTGGGGAGCAGCAGTCCCAGGCTGTCCGTATAAACTCTCTCCCGCTCTGTGTGGCAGCCGTGACTAAGAGCCTCAAGGGCTGAATTTCTCCGGTCCTCGCTCCTCCTCTCCTCGGAGCAGCCCCTCGGGCCCTGACTCAGTTGGCTCCTGGTTATTTCCATCTTTCCCTCCCTCCAGCACTTCTCCTCCTGAGCTGGCAACTGTGTGAGCGCGTGGTTAGGAATCTCTCCCATGGTTTTTGCCTCTTTTCCATGCACCATCGATGCCCGTGAGATCTCTGGCTCCTCAGTCCAGTCCACTCAGGGAAGATTTTGTCCCTGGTGCAACTGCTGGAGTTTGGCAGTTTTCCTCCCCATGGGAATCTGCCCTGGCTGTGATTTTATCTCTGCTTCCGAACTCTTCCAACATGCAGCTCCTCGTTATTTTTCCCCTTTGCAGCCCAACTTGGAGAGCCCTGACCTCACTTTCATGGGGACTTTCAGGCTAGTGACCCCCTGTGGGATCATGGATTTTTTGGGAGCACCCATCTGGAGCTGTTGAATGCAGGTCAAGGTTGTGTAGAACATCAACAGGTCCTGGAGGACTTGTTTGGTGGGAGCTCTGGTGTGTACGGGTAGTACTGGGTTTATGCACAGATTTTATATTATTTTGAAGACATTTTTGAAAAAGAACTTGAGTTTGGAGCAGTGACTGAAGCTGAGGTGAGAGAGCTTGGGTCAGACACAGAACTGGAGCACCACTCCGGGGTGGCGGGGGGGACACGAAGGTTGGCACTCGCTGTGAACCCGACTCTTCTATTTTTAAAGGCTGATCCTGGTCCTTGGGCTAAATCAGGTCTCACCTCACACTCAGCAGCAGGGCTGCTTCATTACCCGAGTGTTCTCACAGCCTCACTCCCTTCCTGGGTGATTTTTTTTCTTCCTACTTTGCTTTAAGTCTAAATTTTTACTCTTCAGGTTTTCCCACGGTTCCCCATACAGGGAAGCTCAGGAACGTGACTCAGCCCTCAGCTGCAAAGAGGATTATTTTGGCTGTGCCACCACTGTGTAGAGACACTCGTCTGGTTAAGCTGGCCTTGCTTTAAGATCCCACTTTTTGCTGGGTTTGGTTGCACACGGCCGATCAGCCTTCGGAGCTGCATCCCTGTGCCTTGTCCAGAGGGGTCTGATTGAGGGGCGAGCAGCACCTCATTCCATCCCCGAGCAGGTGATGGTATCACCGGGGCAGGAGAATCATCTTCCAGAGGTTTCTCCATCATTTAATGCCTGATTTAAACTCCACACCAAACTCCTGGAGGGCTGATGCTCTCTGTGGTGGGATCTGCCCTTGGGGACACCCCTCAAGGATGCTCCTGGCAGGCTCGGGGCTGCCGGCACGGCACCGCGGGTGTCCAGGGCCGGGTGTTTCTCCAGCGTGACTCAGGCTGTCTCTGCTGCTGATTCACTCCAGCCGAGGATCTGGGCTGTCGCCTGGAGCAGGCTCACGGTGCGGCTCTGCCGAGCGCAGCCGCTTGGGTGGGTTTGGCAGCGAAAGGTCACGCCCTGCTTGGTGCAGGTGCAGCAGGATCTGCTCCTGGCAAGCCGAAACCACCGCGCTTTTGTGCTGGAGGAAGGTAGAACAAGAGTTTTTCTGCTCAGAGGCTTTTTTCGGGGTGGGGGGGGAGGGTGGCTCTTGGAAGCAGATGCTCCAGGTAATGGGCTCACCGTGAGTGAGGGAGGGAGCGGAGCAGGACTGATGGGAGCACGACAGGGTGGTGCTTTGTGACACAGCCTGTGACCTCCGGTGCGTGCTGCCAGCCCCTCCTCACTCGCATCCGAGGCGAGGAGAAGGGAGGAGGAGGAGGAGGAGGTGACATGGAGGGGACAAAGGTCTCACTGCTTGGGCAGAGCGGAGAAATGGGAACATCCGGGTGTCACCAGGTCTAGGCATCAGCAGGAGGCTGAGCTCTGCCTGCTGCTCTCCTCATCCTGCCCTCTCAGGCCTGCACCTCCTGTGGGCACATCACCCCCCACTGACCCTCAGGGTGGGGGTCAAAGGACGTCTCTGACACATCCAGACCCCAAAGCTCAGGGTTGTCAACAGTGTGAACCTGGCATCGGGAGGGGGTTGTGAGGAATGTGGGGGAAAGCTCTTGAATTTGTCCTGTCAAAAGTCCCTTTCCACGTCTGTTCCATGTTGGAGATTGCTCCAGTCCCAGGCTGTCCCAGTTCCCCTTCACCCCCACTGCTGCCATTCCTGGCACCCCAGGACACCTCCTCCTGTACAGAGTGTAGCACCTGGAGAAAGGCCCTGGACTGATGGCCCCAGGCACTGAGGTTTGCTATCAGCTCATGGGAGAGGTCCAGGGATCCCTCCCCATTCTCCACCCTTGATCTTGGGGCAGTGAGTGGCAGCATCTGGGGTGTTTTGACCTCCACCAGATGGAAGAGGTTGCCCCACATCAGCTCATGGCCCGCGTAATTTTGTCTTTCGCAGGTGGTTGCTTTCGCCTCGCTTTTCTTCATCCTGGTCTCCATCACAACCTTCTGCCTGGAGACGCACGAGGCCTTCAACATCGACGTCAACGTGACGGAGACCCTGGTGGTCGGCAACACCACGACGGTGCTGCTGACACACAAAGTGGAGACGGAGCCCATCCTCACCTACATCGAAGGGGTCTGCGTGCTGTGGTTCACCCTCGAGTTTCTGGTTCGCATCATCTGCTGCCCAGATAAGCTTCTCTTCATTAAAAACCTGCTCAACATCATTGACTTCGTGGCCATCTTGCCCTTCTACCTGGAGGTGGGTCTCAGTGGCCTGTCCTCCAAAGCTGCCCGGGACGTGCTGGGCTTCCTGCGCGTCGTGCGCTTCGTCCGGATCCTCCGGATCTTCAAGCTGACGCGGCACTTTGTGGGTCTCCGGGTGCTGGGCCACACGCTCCGGGCCAGCACCAACGAATTCCTGCTCCTCATCATCTTCCTCGCCTTGGGGGTCTTGATTTTCGCCACCATGATCTACTACGCCGAGCGGATCGGAGCCAAGACGTCCGACCCCACCGGGAGCGACCACACTCACTTTAAGAACATCCCCATCGGGTTCTGGTGGGCCGTGGTCACGATGACGACCCTGGGCTATGGTGACATGTACCCCAAGACCTGGTCGGGGATGGTGGTGGGGGCCCTGTGCGCCCTGGCCGGGGTGCTGACCATCGCCATGCCCGTGCCCGTCATCGTCAATAACTTTGGGATGTACTATTCATTGGCCATGGCCAAGCAGAAGCTGCCAAAGAAGAAGAAAAAGCATATACCCCGTCCGGCCCCGCTGGACTCCCCCACCTACGGCAAATCCGAGGAAAACTCCCCCCGGAACAGCACCCACAGTGACACGTGCCCGTTGGCAGTAGAGGAGGGGGCGACTGAGCGCAAACGGTCAGGTGAGACCCCAGAGGTGGGGCCGAGGGAGGGGGAGACCTCCGAGAGCCCTCAAGGCAATGTTTTTGGTCCCCTGCGTCCCCGAGTCCCTGGGGATGGCGCAGGGTGTGGCCCCCAGCTCTGCGTGGGTGAGACCTTGGGGCGAGAAGAGCCCCTCGGGTGGGAGGGTGCTGGGGGCCCTGTTGGGGGACCAGGGCGCTGCAGGTCAAACCCCCCCATCCAGGCAGGGGGAAAGGCCATGTCTGGCTTTCCCAAAGGCCACATCCTTCCCTCCCAATGGCACAGATCAAGTCACCATGGCGGCATTCAAGGCGCCCCTGCCTAACTCACCTCTCCCTCACAGCGACAGAGGCCACTTGCCCTGCCCCTGTGTTAGCCTGGTCATGCCCTTGGGACAGATTTTTCCTTTGCTTCCTCCCACCGTAAATCAGGGGAACCTTCACCAAAACTGACAAATCCATGGACGTGCCCTGGGGCTTGACCCCACCTCCTCATTCATCTTCTGGTAGACAGAATCCCTGCGCTGCCGCTCCAAATCCTGAGCAAAACCAGTCCCTGGACACTTCTTATTTTCATCTCATGCACTGAGCCGAAGTTTGGGGGTTGGCCAAGACTTTCCTTTGGGTCAGGAGAAGGCCCAGCCCCAGCTGTGGGCACCATCCTTTGGGCTAACTTGGGGGGTGTGTGAGAGCCCTGCCCCAGTGCCAGTGCTGGCCGGGGTGGCTGCTCTGCCCCTTTTGTCTTGGTTTGCTGCCAGTGGCACCTCCAGGAACAGGAGGCACCATGGTGGGGTTGTGTCCTGCACCAGCACTGAGGTCAGCCCTGGGCAGCTGCACATCTGGCCAGATGTGTTTAACAGTGATGGTCCTTCCCCCCGGGGGGGAAACAGGGAGCTCTGGGTGCTCCCAAAAGCTCTTTTCCTTTATAAATCTCCTTTTTCCACATGTCTGCAAACCCCACCTGCCCCAGGAGCCCTGGCAGTGGGGAGCAGTTGGAGCCAGGAGCTCGGGGCCAGGCCCTCACATGGCAGAGCATCCTCTCAGCCAACGAACCAGGGAGCCAGGGGACATAAATTAGCACTTCCCACCACCCCGAGCAGCCCGTTCCTCAGCAGTGTGAATTTTGGAGAGCTAATTCCCTCCAATTAGGTGGGTGGATCTCAAAAACCTGGGGTGTTTCATCCCCAGCCTCGGCTTCACGCAGGTTTTATAACCCTCAGCAGGACTAGAGCTGCTTGGAATTACACCTGTCTGTGTCCTGCTCTCCTGGCTGCTCCAAATGAGTGTGTCCAGGCTGGGATCAGCACCTGAACCGGTGTTGCTCCGGGCCACCTGCAACCTGCTCTTCTGCTCCCTTGCACGGTCCCACCAGCCCCTTCTGGCCGCCCTGAGCACTTTCTCCCGTGGCTTTGCCAGCTGCTGATGGGTCTCTGCCACCTCCCTGCAGACTCCAAGCAGAACGGTGAGGCCAATGTGGTGCTGTCGGACGAGGAGCAGTCGCTGTCCCCGACGGGCGAGGAGAAGCGGCCGATGCGGCGCTCCAGCACCCGGGACAAGAACAAGAAATCCTCCACGTGCTTCCTGCTGGCCACGGGGGACTTCTCCTGTGCAGCGGATGGAGGCATCCAGAAAGGTACGGCTGGAGGGGTGAGCTGGGCCTGGGGGGGGTGAGTGGAGGTTGAGCGCGGGTTTGTGGGGCCGATGCAAGACCGTGGCTCATCTCCATCCGCCCACCTGGCTGTTCTCTGCTCCCCAAATCCACGTCTTCCTGCCTCTCCATCTGCTTCACCTCCGTCCACCACATCTCTCCGTGCTGGCTCCACATTTTGTTTCCTCCTCCCCAGTGGCCCCCGTTTGGGGTCTGTGACCCCTGTTTGGGGTCTGTGGCCCCCGTTTGGGGTCTGTGACCCTTGTTTGGGGTCTGTGGCCCCCATTTGGGGTCTGTGACCCCTGTTTGGGGTCTGTGGCCCCCATTTGGGGTCTGTGGCCCCGTGCTGGCTGCGCTGCCCTCCCTGGGGACAGAGTGTTCCAACCTCTGCCCCTCCAGCTCCTCTCCCTGGGGTTCAACCACTCATCCCCGCATGGTGGGAGTGGGACATCTCTCCTGGGGACACGGTGAGCTTGTGATTGAAGGTGACCAAAAGGGTTTCAATAGGGAAAAAAAATCCAGAGGCTTTTCCTTCCCTCTCCCCTGCGGTGGCTTTCAGTGGGTTCGAGCGTGGGGAGCCGCGATGTGTCAGGCGCTGCCTTGCCAGCAGCTCTGGGCTGCCAGGAAGGCTCCTCTGGGCTTGGAACAGGAGCTGTGCTAAGTGTTGAGGTTTTCCACGGGAAACTGAGGGGGAGATGAGTCAGGAAAACACAAAACTCTTCTTCCCATGACAAAACAAAATCTTCAACCTGGTCCCAGGCTTCTCTGCTCCCCTGCCCATCTCCCAGCACTCCAGCTCCAGAGAGGGTGAACTCAAGTGCCGCAAAATCCAGCTGCACCCTAGATTGCTGGGATCATTCTTAGGGCACAGCTCAGTTTTCCAGCTGTGCAGTGTTTTGTGTGGCCAGGGTGGTGTGGGACGCTGTGGCCGCAGAGCTGACCTGCTTCCACCTCCCTGAGACCGAGTGCTGCCTGTTGCTCATGGGGAGCGGTGCCTGGGAGCTGGGAGCAGGCAGGAGCAGGGATGGATGGTGGGCTGCACCTCTGAGCTGCTCCCCAAGACCTGTTGGTGCTTCGGAGAGCCTTAAGGGTTTGTTACCTTTGGAGCTGCTTAGGGTGGCACAGACTGGGCGGGGCGCAGGGAGGTGTTTGGGGGCAATCACATTTATCTGCTGTTGTTGGAGTTGGTTGTTTTCAACCTGCTGGGAAGTCAAGGATTCCCTTTGGCATTGCTGCTCAGCCTCGGAAAGAGCATAAAAAGGAAAAGCTTTGCTCATCCTGGGGGTGCCATCAAATACCTGCTCGAAACGCCTGATTTTTTTTCCCTGGAAGTGCCTTTTCCTGTGGAGTTGGTCTCTAATGCCAGTGGAGAGGGGAGAGAGCTTCAGTCCCAGTCCAGACTGGGAGGGGCAATGCTGGACTGGAAGGGATGGAGGAGAGGGATGAAAGCCAGTGCTGATCTTCCTCCTTGGAAAATGCTGAAGTCAGGCTTCAGCTGAAGCACTTGAGTCTGGTCCCACTAAAGCCGGGAGAAGGGGAGCAGCTCTAAGGGCTGAGGATCCAGAGCTGCTTTCACTCGCTCCCAAACCCCATCCCTGGATCGTGGGAGACCAGGAGGTTTCTGTCCTTGTGCAGTGGCAGCAGCAGCTCTTTGAAAGGGAATTTTGGTGATCGTCCTTGGGGTGTTCTGGTGTCTTCCCTGCAAATTTCAGAGCCTTTTACATCTTGAAATAGGCTGTGTGCATGGGTCGCTTACCCCCATGTTGCTGGGATGAAGTTGCACCTGGAGGAAGCTGGAGCTGGTGTCCAGAGGGGCTCCAGTGATGCTTGAGGCTTTTTGGGAAGAGGCAACCTCAGTACCTGTGTCCTGCTTGGGCTGGGGGACAGATGGGTGGGACGCTGTCCTGAGGGGTCAGGGCTGGCCTAGTGAAATGCTCCAGTATGCCAGGGGCGACCAGAGCTGACCAGAGATGACCAGAGGTGACCAGAGGTGACCAGGGGGAGAAGGAGCCTCCAGCCAAACACCGTTGGGAGCCGCAGAGGCGCCTCTTCCCTCGGCCTTGATTTATCTCCTGCTGAGGCTGTTTGTTCTGGTACTGGGGTGTTGGCAGCTCTGCAAATTGAGATGAGCTTGGTTCTGAGCCCGACTTGCTGATGGCCATCTGTCAGATCCTGGGACAGGTACTGGTGTCTGTGCAAGCTGTGGGAATCAGGAGGTGGAGCCGGTTCGGGAATGCGCTGCGGATCTCGGCGTCCATTGTGGTTTAATCCCGACTCCGGAGGTTGGTCCTGTTGGGGCAGCTCAAAGAGAAGAGCTCCTCCCGCCCTTGGAGCTGAGCCTGGAGGAGGTTGAGCTGGATTGCTGTGGATTCCTACGTGGAATGTGTTTCTTGCTCCTGTGGCTGCTCCCAGAGGTGCTGCTTTGCTCCCTGGCTGCCGGGGACAGCTTCAGACCCTTTGTCCCCCTTCAGCACTCGGGTCCCACTCAGCAGCTCCCAAAAACGTGTCCTGCTGGGTGCAGACACCTCGGCATGGGGCTGCCTTGGCACTCGAGCCCTGTCCTCTGCTCAGACAGAGGAGTACGGAGGCAGGATGAGTCCAGCCAGCGAGACTTGGTTAGGACAGAACCATGGAATCCTTTGGGTTGGAAAAGAGCTCCATGAGCCCAACCTTCCCCCAGCTCTTGGCCACCGAGCCATGTCCCCAAGTGCCACATCTGTGTGTCTCTTGAGAAGCTCCACCTCCTTTCTCAGCACACTAACACGGCACAGCAGCAATTTCTGGCTCTGCAGAGCATCGTGCAGCTGATTCTGTCTCTGGTCCTTGCTGTCAGTGCAGGGCCATGGCTCGCACACGGCCTGAGCCCGCGGGATCGAGCTGGGAATGCTCACGGGAGCATCCCCCGGAGCTGCCTGGCTGGAGGGGAGTGAGGACCAGCCCACGTTTGCACGGGGACACCACGCCACACGAGCTGCGTGCCAGGCCTCTGTCCCCAACCACAGGACGCTCCCGGGCTTTGCTGCCTCCCTGCTTTACCTCATCCCATGTACCGCCGGCCGCCGGCCTCGGAGCCGAGCTCCTGCAGGGAGCAGGCAGTGCCACGGTCCGGGAGGAGCCCCCAGGGTCACACAGTGCTCTCTTAGTGGCAGCAAGCCCGTTCCCAAAGCAACCCCGGCGACTCTGGGTAGCCCTGGGGCGAGTTATTGGGACACCAGCTCTGGTTAACCACTGTGGCAATCGGCAGAGCACCACCCCCGTGTGCGCGGCGGCTTTGCTCTGCGGTGGCACCTGGCCCCGGGTGTGGGGGAAACCACGACAGCCCTGAGGGGCAGAGTCTGGAGCTCCTTCCCAGGTGCCCCTGCAAGCGTGGCTTGGGATCAACTGATGGAGGGAACGAAGTGCTGGGCTTGGGGCAGATTTGCCCTGGCGTCCCACTGCAGAGGGTGCCTGGGGAAATCGAGCGCCTTTGTCCAGCTCTGTCCCACGATGTGATGCCTGAGACTCAACCAGAGCGAGCAGTGTGCTTTGCCCCTGTTCCTACGCCTGTTTGCATCCTTTTCTGTTCAGAGTTTGGCGCGAGAGGCAAAGAGCAGCCCCACAAACCGCAGCAGCTCCCCGCACTGCTGGCGGCCCCCAGCACACCCCAACCCCACAACGCTTCCTGCCAAACTGGTGCCCTTTGGGTGCTGTTTGCATCCAGGGTCGCCCCAAGCTTCCAGGGACCGCTTGGATCTCAGCACGGCTGCTCCCCATGCACGGCCCAGGGTGGCAGGGAAACGCGTGAGCTCTCCAAAGAGCCTCGGCGCAGCCGGGGACAAGAGCGAGGGGAGGGGAGGATGAGCCCGATGCGGTTTTTGGGAGTGTTGTGGGGAGCAGAGGGGGGGTCTTTGCATCGGCTGCTGTCGGTGGGAAACTCCCCGCTGCCCCCAGCTCAGGGCTGCGCTCGCTCCCCTCCGCGCTCGCTGTGTGGATCCGTGCCAGGCAGTAAATAAGGAAATTGCCCTTCTGCTCAGGCCTGCCTCTGTTCCTGCTCCCACCGCGGGGACGGGGAAAGCTTTGCTGGAGTCAGCAACAGGTTTAGGCAGGAGTCCCCCTGTCCCCTGGAGCTGCATCTCCTCGGGGGGCCGAGAGGTGGGAAGGGGTTGAAGAATCCCTGCTGGGGCTGGGAAAAAAAGCAAAAAAAGGGGATAACCCCCAGATTTGAAGAGGCAGCGCTCTCTGCTGAGCTCCTGTCTCAGCATCCCCCTGGGGTGGGGGAGGTGTGAGGGCGATGCTGCCTCTGGTCTGGTGCGAGCCTTGATCCCTGATCCAAGCCCAAAGCAGCACGGCCGGGCCAGCACCCAAAGCACAGCAGAACCCAAAGATGAGCCACGAACTCCCAGGGTGGGACAGGCAGGGATCCCGAGCCAGGCACTGCCCAAGGGACCATCCATCACCTTGCTCTGCTGTCAGGAGCTGCCTCCCTCCACTCCCCCCACACGCTTCCGTGGTCTCGCTTTCCCTGGGACTCGCTGGAGTCTTGGGAGGGCTCAGGCTTGGCTGGGTTTGCTCACCCGGGTGCTCTCAGGGAAGATCCAGGTGCAGGGACACTAGGCTCATCATGGCTGGGAGCCTGCAAAATTGTCCATATTTTGGCAGCAGATCCAGGGAACAGACTCATCCCTAGCAGCGGTGCTTTGTGGACCTAAAAATCTAATTTTCAGTGCAAAGACTTTTTGTCTTTCCAGCAAGAAAAGTGGCTTTTGACCTGTGAGGACATTTCTTCTGGCTGTTGCTTTTTCAATAAAAGCTGGAGAAATTCCTGGCCCTCTGGGGGAGAGTGAAGGGTCCCTGCGCTTAAAGAAATAGAAATATTTGCTCTTTGATGCAATTTCTTGTGGAAAGTAATGAGCACATCTACCTGCTCCTCTCCTCACAGAAAGGTGTCAGCAGCAGCTTGCTGCTACAGGGGTGTAGAAACCAGAGCTGGGGGAATCACTCCTTCCAAATCCCATTTTTGTTTGAGTTCTGCTGCTTTTCCCCGTCTGCTTCAGCCCACAAAATCCCCAGACTCATTCCTCACTCCGAGCAATTCGGGAAACAAAGCCCAGCACCCCCCAGGAGCAGTTCGGGCTCCTCACCGGTGACTCTCGGGTCCTGGGCTTGGCCAGCGGGGAGTGGAGAGGTCTGGAGGATCCACAGGAGCCCGGTTGTCCTCAGGAAGCCCTTCCTGCATTTTTCCAGAGGGTTGCTCAGGGTGTGGGGCTGAGTGTTGCCTTTCCCTGGTCTTAAAATAAAGACCCGAACACGGTTAAATGAAAAAAGGGTTTTTACCTCGGTATTTATTGAAGGATCCTTAGGTGCAGCACTCTGTCCCGGTGGAATGCACCGAATGCACTCCCCGAAATGCACACACACCCACCAGAAAAGCACATACAACTACAGGCCTTGCCAATCAGCACATCTATCAAAAATTCCCCAAGGAGAGGCTCGAGTGAACCCCCTGGCCCGAGGAACCTTCCCCTGCATGGGCCTGTCTCAGTTTACAGGATGTGCTCTGGAGGAGACCTTGGTGTCTGGGGCGTTCTGAGCCCTCACTGCGAGGCTGCCGGGGTGTTTGGGCTCCTGGTTTAACGGAATATTGGGTCTCAGCTGGGTTATCTGACTTTAGGAATTATAAATATGTGGGCTAAAAGCATTAAGACTGCATAAAAGCGATATAAAAGAGTGTATTAAAGGAGCACGAAAGAAAAGGCCAAAAATCATCACGGCATCAGAGCGGCGCTCAGCCCGGTGCTCTCAGCGCTCCGAGCCTCGGGCAGGAGGCTGCTCGGCTCTAACCTGTCTGTTTTCTCCACCGAGGCTATGGAAAATCCCGGAGCCTGAGCAGCATAGATGGCGTGGCAGGACCCGCGCTGGGCTCGGCTCCCCTGGCGTCCCGCTGCAGCTCCCCCTGCTCCCTGCAGCGCCCCTGCTCCCCCGTCCCCTCCATCCTCTAACCGGACCTCGCCGTGCCCTGCGCGTCCCTCCGGGCCCTGTCCCCGCCACGCCGCCTCTCCGGTGCCCCGAGCAGCCCGAGCTGGGACATCTCCACCCCCCGGGAGCTGGGTTTGATCCTCTCCTCCAGCTGCCCCTGGCCCGGCCGCAGGAGCTGTAACGTCTGCGCTGACCTTGTCTCGTGTCCACGTGTACGGACAGCCCCTGGAGTAGGTGTCGGGGTGCTTTCCCCCTCCTTCAAACCGCGTTCATCCTAAATAAACCCTGCAATTCCCTCTGGTGTCGAGCCCTCCCTCCCGTGGGCCGTTTGCGTTGGGCTAAAGGGTGGTGGAAACACAAGGAGGGCAAGTTGACTCATAAAATTATATCTCATCGTGCTGGAAATGGCTGGATTCATATATTTTTAGGTTTTATTTTGTTTGTCTATTTTTATTTTTTTTTTAAACCAGACTCAAGTTTCTGGAGGCAACAGATGAATAAACCTCTATTCCCTGCCCAGCAGTGGTTCCCCTCTTGGTTTTTTGCCTTTTTCTGCCTAAATCCTACTTGTTCTTTCCCAGATTGTGTCTCCTTCTCCATCCAACCTTAGGGATGGGCCTGAGGGCCTTGGAAACCAGCCTTGGGATCCTGTGGAGGCTGGAGGGCCCTGGGAGAGGGTGCAGGGAGCACACAGGGGCTGGGATGAGGGGTGTGGATACTGCCATGAGGAGCAGTGAGTGTCCCTGGGGAAGCTGCTGCCGGTGTTGGATGGTGGGGAAGTGAGAGACTCGAGGCAAAACGATGCCGAAATGGATGGGGGATGAATCCTTGTTAGGGATGGACGTGCGGTGCTGGGCCAGGACGTTCCCGTGGGGATGGGAGCTGGGTTTGAAGCGGGCCCTCCCCATCCCCGGGAGGACAAGGCTGGAGAGTCAAACTCCCCGTTGCACTGCTGGGTTTTGCTCTCGTGTGTTGGTTTTTGGGATGATTTTGGATGACCTCAGGTGTTCTCCCGAACTAGAACAAACCGCTCAGTCTCTGACCTCTGGCTCGTTTCTAGCTCTGTCCAGCTCAGCCTCCCCGGAGGCGTTTGGATCTTGGGGGGTTGCAAGGGGCTGGTCTGGGGGGTCCTGCCCTGGTCTTGACTCCCCCTCAGTGCTCTCTCGGCCTCTTTCCTCACTCTGAGCAAGTCAGGGCTGGAGTCGGGGGACATTTCTGGGGAGGAAAGCCTAGATTTGGGTGTGTTTAAAAAGCAGAGAGCCCCGAGACCTTTTGTGGGGTCAGACCCTTCCCCTCCATCGTGGCCAAACTGGAGCTGATGAGGAGGGAGGGTGCTGTGGGGCAAGGCTGGTCACAGCTTGGGCTTGATGATCTTGGAGGTCTTTTCCGACTTTAAAGATTCTGTGATTCCATGGTCCTGAAAGAGGCTGGGATGGATTTTGGCAGATCCCACAGCCAGAACC
>VZRR01006392.1:2627-15312 GCA_013398015.1 Oreocharis arfaki | reverse complement strand
CCTTCCCTTCCCTTCCCTTCCCTTCCCTTCCCTTCCCCTCCCTGCGATGGCTGACAGGAGCTGAGCACTGCACAGACCCAGGGCTGGAGCCAGGATTTTTGTGGATTTGGGGAGAAATTGGGATGAGCTGCATCCATCCTCTGCTCAGGATGTGCCATACTGGGCTGTGGCTGCTCCACCCCTCACGGCAGCCCCTGGGTTCGTGTGTTGGGGGGAGCTGCATTCCTTGGATTCCTGTAGTTCAGTTCGTTCCCAGTGGACAGGGTGACAGGGCAGGTTCATGGATCACCCAGAATTCCATGGACTGGGCAAAGGGGTGGGCACAGCAGCGCCACGCTGGTGCTTCTCCGGCTCATCCTTCCCTCTGGAAGCAGGAGGAGCTGGAATATCCCCAGCCCGTGCCAGAGGGAAGGTCACGCTCCGTGACTTCAGTGGATCATAAATTACTTTTATCCAAGGTCACATGTCGCTGTGACTGCTTGACCGCCCGGTGGCCAGGCAGGCGACACTTTGCGAGGTGCCCCGGATGAGGAGACCCATGCTGACTGTGGGGACGGGGCAGGTGCGAAAGCCTTTCCCTTGCAGGAGAATCACATCAAGATGCTCAGACTTCGAGGTTTGAGGCTCTTGGAGGCAGAGGATCAAAGCCAGAGCAGCCACAGACCCCAGGAGATCCCACCCTTGCCTTTCCCCCCGCAGGCTCCTGAAGCAGCTCATCCCAATGCCAGAGTGGTTGCTTGGGGTGGAAAACCTTTGGTGGACCCCCCAAAATCTCATCCCCACCAGAGCAAGGAGGGTTGGGCATGAGCTGACACGGAGCCAGCAGGATGCAATTTTTAGCTGGGGCGTTATGCAACCCGGGAGAAGGGATGACTAATGTGCAAAAAGCTCCTCTAAAACAACCGAGCCCAGAAAGGGAGACGGAGGGATTTCAGTGGGAGGCACCAAACTGCTGAAAAACCCATCGCATCTTCTCCCTCTTCCTCCCCGCCTTCTCCCGAGCAGGGATTTGGGGGATGCAGGAGGGAGAAAACAGCTTGTTGTTATTTTTAGGTGGGCTCTGGGTTGCTTTTGGGGGCGAGTTGGCACGGGTTAATCCCCAGGTAAGATTAGAAGAGGAGCCGTAGTGGATCAGAGCAGACCTCTAAATATCTCTGGAGCCCAGGTTTTATCTCAAACAGTGGCCAGAATTGGCTGCCTGGAGAATAGGATAAGAATAGAGCAGGAATATACGATACCTCCCCTGAATATCCTCCCAGGGCTTATCTGTGCTGGGGGATCTGGTAGGAGCGCACGTTCCAGCCCGGGCAAAAGGCACCGGGAGAAAGCCAAGCTGTTGGAATCATTCCCGAGGAACTGCATAAATCCACAGGAGCCCAACTGCCCCTGGCCGAGCCCTAAAATGGCATTAAAAAATAAAAAAAACATCGAGGGGTGTGCAGTGAGTGTTGGGGCATGGAAAGGAGGGGTTCCTGGGGATGGGGGGGTGTGCTGGGACTCGTTCCCGGCAGGATGATGAGCAGGAACTCAGGCATGAGCACTGTGTGAGCTGTAGGAATGTGCCCCCCTGGACAGCGGGATGTCCGGCAGCTTTAGTGCCCCGTGTGCCTCTCCCCACCGGGGCTGCAGGCACGTGGGATGCGCAGCAGTGGGAACGGGACCAGAGATGATGGAGTCATGGAATGGTTGTGTTGGAAGGGCCCCGGGCAGGGACACCTTCCGCTAGCCCAGGTTGCTCCAAGCTCTGTCCAGCCTGGCTGGGAACACTCCGGAGGTGGTGGGTGCCATCGAGATGCCCTGGTGGAGTCCTCACACCCCTCTGTCTGTGTGTCTGTCCACTCCGGGACAGATCAGCACTTTGGGACGAGGATCAAACCCCAGTGACCACCCACCCCTGTGCAAGGAGCCAAACCAGAGCAGCCTTTGGAT
Organism: Oreocharis arfaki; assembly: GCA_013398015.1. Lineage (NCBI taxonomy): Eukaryota > Metazoa > Chordata > Aves > Passeriformes > Paramythiidae > Oreocharis > Oreocharis arfaki. The sequence continues at coordinate 13,383 of VZRR01006392.1, read as the reverse complement.
AGGGGGGATTTGGGAGCAGTTCCCCACTCCAGCACCAGCTTCTTCCTTCTCTTTTCCTCCTGGAAGACCCGGAGCCCAGCCCTGCGTGGAGGCTGCACCACGATCCCGGGTTGCTTGCAAAGTATTAATTTTTATTGTTGCAACAACTGCTCTGTTTCTCGGGAGATGCCTGAGAGAGCTGAGAAAATAGAAAGGCCTGTCAGGCAGCCGGGCAGGAGGTGAAGATGTCAAGAGAGTAATTGCTCTACCCAGAAGGAGCCTGTTCCTGGCTTCCCCAGCACTGCCAGGAAAAATCCTCGCTGCTTATTTGATGACAATAAAGAAAAACAGAAAATAAATAGCAACCCCATGGCTTGCCCGTGCTGACGAGGAACGGGGAGAGCAGAGGCAGATGCAAAATAGGATGCAGTTGAGCTTATAAATAGGAGCCTCCCAGCTCCCAGTCTGTTACTTCCTTACCTCCGCCCGGGCAACCGATCCGTACATTTTACCCACGGAAAAGGTAAATGGAAGCTCAGAAAGAATTCTGTGAACTTCTGGGGAGAGGGTCACACTTCCTCCTGCGTGGGACAGGCCGGGGCAGGGAATGTGTGCTGGTGGCTGTGAAAAAGCAATCACAGAGTCAGGGAATGGTTTGGGTTGGAAGGCCCCTAAAAGCCCATCCCATCCCCCCCCCTGCCATGGGCAGGGACACCTTCCACTGTCCCAGGATCCTCCAAGCCCTGTCCAGCCTGGCCTTGGACACTGCCAAGGCTCCAGGGGCAGCCACAGCTGCTCTGGGCACCCTGTGCCAGGACCTCCCCACCCTCACAGGGAAGGATTCCTTCTCAGTATCCCATCCATCCCTGCCCTCTGGCAGTGGGAAGCCATTCCCCCTTCTCCAGAGTCCTGCTCCAGCTCTGCTGGAGCCCTTTAGGCACTGGAAGGGGCTCTGATGTCTCCCTGGACCCTTCTCTTCTCCAGGTGAGCACCCCCAGCTCCCCCAGCCTGGCTCCAGAGCAGAGGGGCTCCTGACACTGGAGCCCAGGGCTGGGGCAGCTCCACAGGTGGAGTCTCACCCTCCCCTGCTGCCCCCCTCAGCTGGGGCAGCTCTGGGTCCAGCGCACGTGCCTGGGGAACGTGGAGCTGCTCATCCCCCAATGCCCCCAAATCCTTCTCTCTCAGGGCTGCTCTGCCAGAGCAGGGCAGGGTTAGTGTAGGACCTGCCCAAACACTGCACTGGCACAGCTGGGCACTGGCAGCCCCCGAAGGCAGCACTTCGGGGTGTGTGAGGGGATGTCCCAGCAGGAGCGAGGGGCTGCGTGGACCCCCCGTGCGGGGACATTCGGGGTGACGGCACCGGGAGCGCCGCAGCAAACCCCGGGGGTATTTGGAGCTGCGTTGTGCCAGCTGTGCCAAGCCTCCTGCCTCGCCCAGGGCAGCACCCCAAGGATGCTGGTGGCAGATCCGCACCCAAAAATAGCCTTGAGGAAGGGGCTGCACGTCACCGAGGGGCCGTGAGGGCGACAGAGGAACGGAGCTGGTACCCATAAACCAAGACAGGAGGGCTCTTTTCTCGCGGTGGCTCCGTCCGGGGGACAAAAGAAACCAAAATATAAATCTGGGCTGTTGTTATTTATTTTCAGTCGTGCTAATTTTTTTCCGAGGCTGGGAAGCTGCTTTCCAAGGCAGGTCCCTGGAGGCTGCGGGCAGCAGGTCTCGAGCTAACGCACAAAATGGCTCTGAACGGAGAGGAGGAGGAGATGGGAGTTAAAAGCCAAGTCGTGCCCCTGGTAAATCAATCGACCTGACGGGGAACGTTTCTAGCAGGACACGAGCCCTGCCAAGAGCTTTTAGCTGCTCGCAGGAGTGACTGAACCAAGAGCTGGGATATTTTTCAGCAGCCGCCGCATGCGTGGGCACTGCTGGTCCCCAAATTGCTGCAGGGGGATGATGCTGGGCCCCCGAACCGCTTTGTCTCGGGAGGTGGGGAGCTCTCCTGCCAGCCCGGGGAGGAGAGCTCCTTTAACCCCTGGGGGTTTTATGGGATGCGAGGCTTGAAAAGCCTCCCTGCCTGGGCATTGCTCGCCCGAGCTGTGCAGCGATGCTCGGTGGAGAACGAGACCTTTATTTCGTGGCAAAGGAGAGGGTTTTGGAGCTGCCTTGGGTCTGCAGGGGATGCAGCTGGGTCAAGCCCATGAGCAGGAGCTGGGGGTGAGGTTTAAAGCAAGGTTCCGTGGCTTATCGGGGGGATCAGGTGCTGCCTCCCTGCCTGGCAGCCCCTCGCCTGGAAACTGGGCCCTGGCGCACGGGGAGAGGCCGTGGGGTGACTCAGAGCTCCAATCAATGATAATTAATTCAATGATAACAAATGAGAGGGAGAGAAGGAGAGGGGAAAACGATGCGGGATTAACGCACCAGGCTTGGCTTCGGGACATCTGGCTTGGGGCTAGCTTGGGAAGTTTTGGGCCAGAGCAGCTTTCAGGGAGGAGAGTGATGTGCTGAGGGTGATGTTTTTCCCCTGCTTTTCATTTTTACCCTCAAAATCACCCTGGTTTCTCTTGGAGAATCATTCCTCAAGTCTCCATCTCTGGCACCATTCTGAGGCTTTTTTAAACCATTTTTCCCTGGCTTACTGATGCAGCAGCAGCATTTTATCCCTCTGGAAAAGGCCATTTCACTTTGTGGTTACTCTGCTTTCTGCATCCTACTAAGTCAGGGTCCCCTGGAAGCTCCGTGCCCCTGTCCCTCTCCCATTTCTCCCCAAACAGCTCATGGAGGCAACGTCTGATGCCGAGTTTAATACTTGTGTCTTTAATTGCAGATTCCTGCCAGGACACTCTCGCTTCCAGTTACCCCCAGGGTGAGGTGGTCACCTTCTCCTGAGCCCCCGGCTGGATGCAGGCAGCACCATGGTGAGGGATGCCTTCCCCAAGGGATGCCTTCTCTGAGGGGGAGGGATGTGTATCCCGAGGGATGCATTCCCCAAGGTAGAGGGATGCTCTCCCTCAGGCCAAGGGATGCTCTTCCTAAGGCTAAAGGATGCATTCCCCCAGGGATGCCCTCCCCAAAGCCCTGGGATGCTTTCCCTCAGGCTGGGACATGCATTCCTCCGGGGATGCTCTCCCTGGGGCCAAGGGATGCTCTTCCCAAGGGAGATGCTCTCCCCAGGGCTGAGGGATGCTCTCCCCAAAGCCCAGGGACGCTCTCCCCAGGGCTGGGACGTTCATTCCCCCCAGGGACGCTCTCCCCAGGGCTGAGGGATGCTCTCCCCAAAGCCCAGAGATGCTCTCCCCAGGGCTGAGATGTTCATTCCCCCAGGGATGCTCTCCCCAGGGTCAAGGGATGCTCTTCCCGAGGAGCTTTCTTTCCCCAAAGCTCCAGCTCCATCCCCGGGGGGTTGGGGGTTGGCAGCTGGGTCCCCCCGAGAGGTGCCCCAGAGCAGCGGGGCCGGGAGGGAGGTTGGGGGCAGCCCCATTCCCCTTCCTGGTGCCAGCCCCGCCACAGCCACGCTGCCCCAGCACCCCCCGGGCTGCTCCCTCCCCTTGCCCACGCTTTCGGCTGCACCTCGCCCCCACCTCTGGAGACCCAGCTGCTCACTGGGACATCTCTGCCGGCGGCTGCGCCCGTGCTCTGACCCCTCCATCGTCACACGGCCACCAGGAACCCTCCTCCGGGGTGCCAAAGGCTCCACTCCAGGTGCCACCATCGCCCCCTCCCACGGGCGCCGATCCCACGGGCACGGGGGGATGAGTGGGGAGGTTGGGGCGCAGGGATGGGGATGGGAGGCAAGAGGAGACCGAGGTGTGGGGATCCCGGCTAGCCTGGAGGGGTCAGGGTCCTCCCAACGCTGTTCCATATCTCTGTGACCAAGGCAATACTCCTGTCTCCGTCTGTCCTGTTCGCATGCCTGTCCAATGTGTAGAGTTCCAATAAAGACATCCATGAGCTGAGTCAGCTCCCGTACCCCTCCTGCCTCCCCGTGTCCTTGCCTCCGGCTCCCCACAGAGCCCTGTCCCAGCTCTGGATCTCCCTGGCAGTAGGAATGGGAGACTTTGGCCATGGCATTGCCTGGATGTTGCCTGGATCCCCTTGAGGGAGGGGATTCTTCCTCCCTACTCTGCTCTCATGAGATCCCACCTGGAATGCTGTGTCCAGCTCTGGTGCCCTCGATGTTAAAAGGACACAGAACTGCTGGAGCAAATCTAGAGGAGGCTGTGGAGTTCATAAAGGAACTGGAGCACCTCCCCTGTGGAGGAAGGATGGGAGAGTCAGGGCTGCTCAGCCGGGAGAGAAGAAGGTTGTGTGGAGACCTCAGAGCTCCTTCCAGGATCTGAAGGGGCTCCAGGGAAGATAGAGCAGGACAGGACAAGGGGGAATGAGGAAATCTAAGTTTGATATTGGGAAAGAATCCTTCCCTGTGAGGGTGGTGAGGCCCTGGCACAGGGTGCCCAGAGCAGCTGTGGCTGCCCCTGGATCCATGGAAGGGTCCAAAGCCAGGTTGGATGGGGCTTGGAGCAGCCTGGGACAGTGGAAGGTGTCCTTGCCCATGGCAGGGGGTGGCACTGGATGAGCTTTAAGGTCCTTTTTAAACCAGCCAGGGATTCTGTGGTTCCATGTTGTGGCTCCTCGCTCTCTCACACGGCTTGGAGCAGAGCCCCCACTGGGGAGCCCAGGGCAGAACCACCCACGTGAGTCCTTCGGTGGGGAAAGGCCCCGCAGAGCTGACACAGGCTCTGCCCACCCCGGCCGTCAGAGAGGACACACCAGCATCGCCGCATCGCCGCGGGGCCATCCTTGGGGAGCACCAGGATGGGGTGAAGGGGCTGGTCCTGCTGACTCCATGGTTAATATCTCACATCCTTTCGGGGCTGTTCCCTGCCAGGCCCAGCAAGAGCCCTTGGAGACCTGGCACAACTCTGGGAGCTCCGAATCACCGCTGCCATGAGCTGGGGGGCTGCACCTTGTCTGGACATCTTGGGGCTCTACCTTTGACACCCTGAGCTCTTTTATTCGGGAGTGGTGGCGTGGGAAGAGGCTGGGATGGGTAAAACCAGGGAGGGAACTGAAAAGCGGCCATGAGACTGGAAAGAAAACATTCCCAAATGTGAGCAGGTGGTGGCCGGGGCCCAAAGAGCAATTACAGAGAGAGCCTTCCTCCAAGAGGCTTCGCTTCCCGCTGCGGCTGCAGAGTCCTCGGGAGAGCCCCGCGGTGCTGCCGGCTGTGCTGGGCCCTGCTCTGCCATGGCCGTGGGCACGGATCAATCGTGGATCGATGCTGGGGGAGGGGCTGGCTGGTCAGGGGGGGTCGGTCAGGGGGTGCTGAGCCCCGGCATCCCCCGGGGTCCTGTCAGGGACGGTGAGTGCTCGGAACATCTCAGCGGAGCTCAGGAGCTGCCCCCGGGTGGCCTCGAGGGGACAGGGACAGCCCTGCCCTGTGGGAGGGGGTGTGGGGACAGGGTGGTCACGCTGCGGGTGGTTGGGACAGAAGTGGCTGGAGATGATCTCCAGCAGCAGGATGGGGGCCCTGCTCCAGCCTGGACAAAGCCTCTTCCCATCACCATTCCAACTGCAACCTGTTCCTCTCTGGTCCCTGGGCAAAAAACCAGTCAGGAGGAACAATCCGGTGACTCGGGGATGGAATGTGTGTGCACAGACCCCCACGGGCCCCTCTCCTTCCTCCTTCTGCTTTGGGAGAGAGCAAAATCCCTCCACGCCTGACCCTGGGGCTGCAGGGTGAGAATTGTGACCCCAGCCTAAGTTTGGGGGGCAGGGGATGATGAATGGCCCAGCTCTCTGAAGCTGCACAGAGGTGAAGTGATCCATGGGCCAGGTGAGGCCCTTCAGCCCAGGGCCCCGTGGAGGTGTGGGAATGCAGGAGGGGATGGAGCCCATCCCAACCCCAGCCCGTGCAGGGCTTCCTGAGCTCCTGCTGGGCAACCCAGCTTCCCAACAGATCATGGAGACACGAGAATGCCGTGGTGGGGGGCGAATGGAGCTGGGGGAGGCCGAGCCCCACGTGGGGCCCAAACCCTCTTGGGGGAGCACCAGGATCAGGTGTGGAAGAGCAGCAGCTCCTGGAGGGAGCAGAAATCCCAAAGGGCAGCAGAAAGGTCGATTTTATCAATGTCTTCCAGTCCTCCATGAGGAATCCAGTCCATTTCTGGACCCAGGCATCCGCCCCCTCACTGGATGTGGGATGCTCCTGGCATTCCCACATCCCCACAGAGCGGATGAGCCTCACCGGTGGGTGATCCCAGCCAAGCCCAGCTCCGGCAGCCCCAGCCCGGGGCTGGCAGGGATTTTGTCAGTGCCACTGCTTGTTTGGAGCCGCAAGACTTGGATCCCGGTGCCTTTGGCACGACTCTGCTCCTGGCCCGTGTTCCTTGGCTCTCCATCCCTCTAGGTGTAAATCCAGCCAAGTGGGAGAAGGGAGACAAGGGATGAGGACAGAGCCTGGCATGCCCTGACACCAGTCCTTTTCTCTTCCCGAACAAAAATCACCCTTTTCCCCATCATCCTGAAGCATTTTTGTTTCTTTTCCTTTATTTTTGAAGCCAAGGAGACACACGGAGCACACGGGGATGCGCGGCCGGGAGGGAGCCTGGGCAGAAAGGCCTGACGGAGCGGGGGACAGCGACAGCATCCCTGGCTCGGGAATGGGATCAGCCATCAGGGGCACTTAAAGGAATTTTAATCAACAAAACACGGGGCTGTCAATAAAAACAAGCGCGAGGATCTGGGGCACCACGCCAAGGGATGAGAGAAGGGTTTTTAATCTCGGAAAGTACCTGCTGGGAGGGGCCGGCCGTGGATGCGGCTGGGAACGGAGCTGCAGGGACGGCCGAGGGGCCAGGTCTGAGCTGAGAGAGGGGCTCTGCCCCTGAGCCGGGCCACCCTGCGGGGGCTGCTGCTGCAGCAGGAGGTGGCTCTGTCCCAGCACGGCTCTGCCTGGCAAACGCTGCTCCACGCACAGGTGCTGAGCCAACCGTGGGGCTGAGGGGGGTGAATCTCCCTGATCCCACCCTGATCCCACCCTGATCCCACGGAGATTTACAGCTGCTGAACTCAGCTGGGAATGAGTTCATCCACACCAGGGATGACCGAGGGGCCAGGTCTGAGCTGCAAGAGGGGCTCTGCCCCCGAGCCAATCCACCCTGTGGGGGCTGCTGCAGCGGGAGGTGGTGGGGAAGGGGGTGGGTGCTTCGTGTGGGGATGTTGGGATTCTCCACAGCCTCAGTTTCCCCCCTCCTAAGTGGAGATGTTTGATCACCCCATTCGGACAGGGGGTTTGGTGAGGGGAGTCAAAGAGGGGCTCTTGCAGGGTGTGGGCGAAGGCAGCAGTGGGATGTGGGGTAAGCCTGGAGCAAAGGCTGCGAGAAGGGCAGCAGGAGCTGAGCATCCAGCTGTGAGCAGGAAGGGCCAGCTCTGGGCAAGGATGGGTTTGCAGAGCTCTCGGAAGGGCCAGACCGTGGGGAGCACCCTCTATCCCCACAGGCGCAGGTGAACCCCTGGACCTCTCCTCTCAAACTGCCTCGAGCCCCTTCCTGCATTCCAGGCTGCCCCGGCCTCACCCCACGCTCCTCCCCGGGACTGCGGCATTGCCGGGGGGGTTTGGAAGGGGGGGAGGGTCCCTGGGAGCCAGGGGTAACTCCTCCTTCCCACTGAACGCTGTGGAAGGATGAGGAGGTTGATTCCCCACCCTAATCCCAGCTCTCAGGTGAGCATCCCTGTGCTTGCCACAGCCTGGGGAGCCAGGGGGCTGCAGGGGGTGGGACTGGGAGCACTGGACAGGTTCTAAACCCACCCCAGAGCAGCTCCTGAGCCCAGCCAAGTCTCTGGTGCAGTTGATGTCACTGGCCACGGCCTTGGAGCGGAGATGGTGGAGGTAAGGGATGGGATTCAAGGGGCTGCCTCGTTCAGTTTGGGATCAGGGGGATCCTACAAAGCCCTTTCCCCCTGCAGAGCCTCAGCCCCATGTCCTGAATGTGCCTTGGCCCCAGCTCGGTGTGATCAGTTCAGAGACCCCCCGAGCCCAGTCTCGCTCCAGCTTCCTGGAATCTTTATTCATGGAATAGAATTATGAATTGTTTGGGTTGGAAGGGACCTTAAAGCTCATCCAGTGCCACCCCTGCCATGGGCAGGGACACCTTCCACTGTCCCAGGCTGCTCCAAGCTCTGTCCAACCTGGCCTTGGACCCTTCCATGGATCCAGGGGCAGCCACAGCTGCTCTGGGCACCCTGTGCCAGGGCCTCACCTCCCTCACAGGGAAGGATTCCTTCCCAATATCCCATCCAGCCCTGCCCTCTGGCAGTGGGAAGCCATTCCCTGTGTCCTGTCCCTCCATCCCTTGTCCCCAGTCCCTCTCCAGCTCTCCTGGAGCCCCTTTAGGCCCTGCAAGGGGCTCTGAGCTCTCCCTGGAGCCTTTCCAGGCTGAGCATTCCCATCTCTCCCAGCCTGGCTCCAGGGGGCTCCAGCCCTCGGAGCAGCTCCGTGGCCTCCTCTGGACTTGCTCCAGCAGCTCCAGCATCTCATCCCACACTGTTCCCACCATCCCTATTTCCACCAGAGCATCACCGCACCTTAACCCACTGGAACCAGTTTGCTGCTGGGGAGAGGGGCTCAGGGTTTCTCCCAAGTGCTGCTTCCGTGCCCAGGGAACCTCCCAGGCTCTGTCCCAGCACGGCTCTGCCTGGCAAACGCTGCTCCACACACGGGTGCTGAGCCAACCGTGGGGCTGGGGGCTGAATCCCCCTGATCCCACCCCGATCCCACCCCGATCCCACAGAGATTTGCAGCTGCTGAGCTCGGCAGTGTTCCCTGACAGCCACATCCCCGCACGTCCCCTCCCCAGGGAAGCTCCAGGCTCCCAGTTTTGGCACTGGAGCAGAGGATTTTGGCGCCGAGGGGAAGGGCTGGGGGTGTTCCGTGTGCCCAGTTCCCACTCTTCTAATGAGATGCAGTCCAATAAATAACTCAAGCCCCAAACAGAGTTTCTTTATCATCAAAGGATGAACAGCAGCCTTGCAGCCTGGTTTATGGCCAGGCCAGGCACAGATTTATTTTACTGCTCTGGCTACTCAGAGCCAATGGCTTTAATCCCACCCCTGCTGGAGGGAGATCTTAGAGCCCCCAAAAACTGACCCAAAACGTTCTTTTTCCCCTCATCCCTGCTTTGCAGTATTGCAAGATGTGTCGAAAAGCCAGATAAGCCGGGGAGACACTCGGGAGGGGTCCCTGGACTGCTGGGAATGGCTGAGCCCTGAAATGGTTTTACTGGGAAACGGGCTTTTCCCGCACCGAGCAGGGCAAGGGGGGATTTTCCACCCCAAAACCCCATTTATCACCCACCCAAAATCATCCGGCTGTGAGCTGGGGGTGGCATTTTCCCCGCTTCTCTAGATCCTGGTGCAAATAAAGGTTTAAAGCAGCATCCCGGGAACGCTGCCTGTTCCCCCACAGCGGGAAGAGAAACAAATGTATAAATGCAGAGTTTCCCTAGAAAAATCAATCCCAGCTCTCCATCCAGCTGCTGGAGCCTCCCCAAAGCCGCCTGGATGTGGGTTCACGTCCCTCCCGTGGGCTTTTGAGAGCCTTTTAATTAGGAGGCAGCACTAATCAAGGCAGGAGAGTTTCCTGCATGGGGCGTTGCGGGGCATTGCCTGATCCCGGCTCCTGGCACAGCTGGGGAGACCTGGGAAACCTGGATTCACTCCCAGCTTGCAGCCAGGTCTTGGGCAAGCAGGCTCGTGCCTCAGTTTCCCCATCCGGGTGTTGCCTCCCCGGGAATGCTGAGCTGCCGCGAGAATGCCTTACAAAAAAGAAAAAAAAAAAGAAAAAAAAAAAAAAAAAAAAAATTAAGGGGGGGTTTTGGTTTTCTGCAAAAAAAACCCCCGGGGGGCGGCNAAAAAAAAAAAGAAATTAAGGAGGTGTTTGTGTATTCTGCAAAAAGCAGCTCCGGGAGTCAGCCGAGGACAGTCCCAGCTAATTGGGAGGTGAGAGCTGGGTTTTATTTGCCCATATTTGCCCCGGGAGGGCTGGGTCGACACAGGGCTGCGGGCACGGCGAGGGGGCTGGCAGTGCCCGCAGTCCCCGGGCCCCTTCTGCTGCACCTCGAGGGCTTTTTCTCGGAGGGAGAAGGAAAAGCCCCGTGCCAGCGCGGCAGCAAGGTCACCCCTCCCTCAGTTGTCCCCAAGCCCCTCGGTGGGGACACTTGGCTCCTTCCCAGCCCATGGCAGTGCCACGCGTTGAGCTGGGCACGGCAGAGAACGCAGCGCTCCTCCCAGCCAGCTGGGGACCAGGGAAAACCTTGTTTTCCTGCTCTTACACCGGGAAAAGGGCATCTCGGAGAGGTGCAACACAGCCCCGAGGACCCGCCTGCTGCCTCCAGTTGCTCCTTCTCCATGCCCGGAGAGGGGATTTGCTCTCCCCCACCAAGCTGGTGCTCCTCGAGGGCTGAGACCCCCCCGCTACTTCCCCCATCCTTTTTTTTTTTTTTTAGCTGATTCATGGAATTTCTGCTCTGGCAGCACCGTGTTGCTTTAAGCTGTTTACTCGAGTTCAGGAGGCGACAGCTCACAGGGTATTTTTAGCTCTCCGGGTAGCGGAGCGGGATTAAAATGCAGTCAGTGTTACAGACGCTGGGGCTGAATCAGTATTCCTGCACAAGCGTCTCCGTGCCAGCGTTTTCCATTGAGTGTCTGAAAAACCCAAGTTTCCATGGAGACCCAGCTCCAGGGCAACCCGTTTTCCTTGCAAAAATAATGATAATAAAAT
>VZRR01006390.1:96775-129102 GCA_013398015.1 Oreocharis arfaki | reverse complement strand
GGCGGGGCAGCAGGAGGGAGCTGCTCTGAACCGTGGAGCGCTGTGTCACTCCGGTGCCTCCTTGCCCCGGTCACTAATGACTCCCCCATCCTGCGGCAGCCTCAGACACTGCTCCCCAGACACGTCTTGGGCGGGGGGGCACCGGGCTGGCCTCAGAAAATTGCAGGGAGGGAGGGAAGCCCGGTCGAGCAGTGCAGGACACGCAGTGCGGATCCCCGAGGTGACCCCCTCGCCTCTCTTTGATGCCCCACAGCAGTGCAGCACGAGCGGGGCCCCCGGACGTCGACGATACGGAAGCAGGTGGCGCTCTACTTCCGCGGGCACAAGGAGGAGAGCGGCGGAGCCCCGCACTTCCCCGCTGCCGCCCTGCCGGCACCCGCCTTCTTCACCGCCGTCTCCCAGCTGGAGCCCCATGGCCTGGAGCTGGCCGCTGTCACTGGCACCCCAGAGAGACAGGCTCTGGTGGGCCTGGCACAGCCCACCCCAAAGGTCAGCCACTGCCCTGGCCCCCGGCGGGCTGCAAACCTTGCTGCTGAGGTGCCTGCAAGCTGTCGGCTCCTTCATGCCTTCGGGGTAGACATGGCAAACAGCAAGGCTTGAAGCTCTGTGGGTTGTGGTGGGGACTTTTGTTACATCCCTAAAAGCTCTGAGGATATGAGGTGCAATGCCCTTTGGAGAAGGGGTATGCAGCAGGAGCAACTGATAACCTGCTCCATACAAACCCTGTCTCTCACACATTCTTATTTACCTTCATGGCTGCAGAAACGCTCCTCCTGCCTGGAGCCCGTCCACAAGTCAGTTTTAAACCTTGTTTCACAAGGAACGCAATCCCTGTGAACGAGTTTTCTTCAGCAAAATGCCAATCTCCACAGTGGTGTAGTTCAGAAAGTACTTTGTGTGCTGACCAAAGCCTGCAGCTTGTCCCCAGACACAAAACCCAAACTTGGCTAAGCTGGCTCTCTGCACTTCTTGATTGTGACATTTCCTAAGCAGCCCAATGGAAGTACTGCTGTGGCCTCAACTGCACAGGAATTAGCTGCAAGGCGATGTTTTTCACTAGTCCATTGGAATGGCATTTTGTGTCTTCACAGCATCTAGATAATCACAGAAGAAGCTGCTTAAATAGTTCTGCATTTTCAGAGCTGGTTGCTTGGCAGAACCCATCATAAACGTGGTCGCAACATATAGTTTTACGTGGTAATTTTGAAAAATGCTGAATCACAAATTATTTGGCAAGAAAATGTAGCACACACACTTGAAAACAATTCCATTCAAACCCTACACAACCTCTAGATAGTTATGCTTAGCTGTATGCATCTCCTTACAGCCTGTTGCAATCAGAGAGCAAGATGAATGTTTAGGCTAAATTAATGTTTACTGCTTTGCTGAGCAGGGCTGGAATGCTAAATCAGCTTCTGAAGCAAGGTTACAAACTACATATTGTTAATCAATTTTTTATTCTTGTAACTCTGCTATCAGAGGTGTGCTATTGTGTAACACAGTAAAGCATGACACGTAATTTTGGTACATTTCCCCCCTCACTCCCCACCCCCAACGTAATAATTTCATTCCCCTTTCCACCTCCTGCTCTGAACAGTTTCTTTAGTACAGCTCATCCACACGGATAAGCAGCAAGGAGCAGTTTGGAGTGAGCCCACTGCAAGCAATGCCCTCTGCTTGCAGAACAAGAGAGTGCACACTCTGTATTGGGCATGAGCCGGAGCACTGAATATAGGGGAGAGGAAGACCAGGCTGCCTTGGTGACACTGTATAAAATGGCTTTATCTTCTTTTTGACATTAGTACCCTCATGAAGTCAACGGTACCCCTATGTATCTCTACGAAGTGGCCACTGAATCCGTCTGCGAGTCAGCAGCCAGACTTCTGTTCATGAGCATCAAGTGGGCCAAAAGTGTCCCAGCCTTCTCCACCTTGTCCTTACAAGACCAGGTAAGGCACTGGCAGTGGGAGTGGCATCGGCCTGGCCTGCCTGTTAAAGAAGGCTCAGACTTCACACGGAGTCCTGAACTTCCAGCCCTAGACCTTGAAATCCATAATGGACTTCAGCAGCTCTGAAGTCCAGTGCAGAGTTTCAGACTGTCCCTGAAAATCAGGCAGGGATTTAGAAACTGATTTCCTCCAACTTTTATCTCATGAAGCAAGTGAAAATCAAGCCAGGAAAAAGAAATCTAATATAAAATTAATATTATGGAAGGACAAGTGCTAGAGGAGAAATCATCAGGCTGTAGACCAAGTTTAGCAGGCCAAAACTGCTTCTCTACTTGTAGAACAACTTTTCCTTCCATAAAATGGGGAACAGCATCTTACTTTGCAATTTTGGGATGAGAAATGATTAGTTAAACTTACGGTCTCAGGATATGACTGAGGTGGTATCTGAAGACCAATTCTCCTCCTCCTCCTTTACCAGTTCTTTCTCCTCCTCCTCCCCCCCTCCTCCTCCTCGTCCTCCTCCTCCTCTTCCTTTTCCTCCTTCTCCTCCTCCTCCTCCTTCTCTTCTCCTCTCAACTGTTTACACAGCCAACATTTTTTCCTTATTCACCTTGGCTTACAATTACATCAATATGGTGGAAGTAGTATTTGGCCAGCCCCCAATATTAATTAAAATCTTCCCTAATGTGTTTTGTTTTCCTCTATGATAATTCGCCTTTGCCTCAAGCAAATCATATGTGAACCATACAAGATGAAACACTATCTTGATGACTTGATTCTTGATGAGGACTCAGTGTGCTTTGTATAATGCACCAATTTTTTTAAAAGTAATCAGATAATTGTAAAATGGAAGGGCGGGTATCTACACAAAGCTCCAATCATAAAAGACATCTAATACTTTGATATGATTGAGCTAATTTACCAAAATGGTTACTAGAAAAACTGCGCCATAGACGTTACATAGCAGGCAGCAGAGGAACTAGTTCCTCTCCCCAGAAGCACATTGCAAGTGTTGCAGTTGATATGCAAATATGTATTTTGAACTAAAAGAAAAGAGCTTCTTAGGAAATCAGTACTAAAGGTAACCTTTGATTTACCTAAAGGTAAATCATGATGGTCACAATGTATTATAAAGCTAAGGTATATTAAAAATGTTCCTTTTCTAGCACAAAACCCCCATTTTGAAATCTTTGCTGTGAAATTAGACAAATAGGAATGCTGCTCAGCTCCAACTGCAGTCCTGCTATGCAGTGAGAATGAGGGGAGAAATGAGACGGGGCCTGGGAGGTCACACATGCCAGTAGGAAGACAGCAATCCCAGGGTGGCATCCTGCTGCTCTCTAATCATGTCTTCTGCTGCCACTAATCCTGTGGAGCACTGGGTCTGTCACAGCGAGCAACCAAAGGAACAGGCCCAAGTGCCAGGGACAAAAAGCAGGTGTGCTGCTCCAGCAGCAGCCCCAGCACATGGGAGGGGGCTGGGTCCATCTCTAGACCAGTGATGTCCACAGGAAACTCCCTAGGCAAAGGCTTTATTTGACATAATAGGGAGGCATTTCCCACAACATCATCTCTGTTAGTGTGCAGAGGAGGCAGCAGGATCTGGGAGCAGGGGAAATCTCCACAGCATGTGACCAAGTATGCCTCAAACAGCAAGGCCTGCTTATCTACCATAGATACCACAGTGCTCCCATTAAATAACCCACTACCTCTTTCACCTTCATAGCAGGGACTACTGATAGTGAATAACATATTAAAACCCCAGCCTTTCCTTAACATCACTCTCACTTGCTGTACCTCATTGCAAGTCAGCTTCCTCAAAACTCTAAGCTGCTCAGCTCAAAAGCTTTGACTTGGGCCTCTTTCTGCATGATTCCCCTGTCACATTTAGGAGAGCTGGAGAAGAAATAACTCTGATTTTAATCACCTTATTTCATGAATAATCATACAGTTGATTTTTATAACATTGCTATTGCATTATTTAATTTGACAATGGCCCAGCTGTAAATGTCTGCATTTCTCTTTTTGTATTCCTGACATCTGGCTGAGGAGAGTCTAAAATCCTTTCCTGAATTTTGCTTTTTTTTTTTTTTTTTGTGCTCTTCTAAAATGGCGAGTGCACTGTAATTTCAGGACTCTGGGACAGTTTTATCTTGAAGGCAAGGAAATAAATAGAAACCAATTTGCTGATGGAACACAAGTCTGAGCATTGCTACATCATTTACCTCTGGTAAACCAGAGGCTGTGTCCCTTCCCTAGATTCATACATGTAAGTCCATCTTGAACTGGAAACCACACAGCAAAAAATGTCATGCTTCTAGTTCTGCTGGCCTGCACACCTGCCCATTTTATCTGTGAGACAGGTTGGCCCAATGCAGGTCACCAACAAAAGGTCACGCTAAGGATGGGGTTGATTAAGAAGCAAAACCCAGTTGTTCAGAAAGCCTGGTATTTGTTGTTTCTTTGAAGAATGAGGGCTGAGCATGACTTCAGCATGAATTATTTTAATTGGTGGTTTTACAGACTTATGCATAGGCATGAAGAAAGCTTTAGCTATTGGAATGGTCTCTTATTTCTAAGGTCTTCTGGCTTTAAAGACTTGGTGGGAAAGAAAATATGAAATTGATATCTTCCAGAAACCACCATTCATTACCATTGTATCTGCATGAATGAACGACAAAAAAAGTTTTACAAAAGCAAATGAAAGGCTGGTGCATCATTTCCTATCTCATACAGACACCTGCACATCCATCAGGTGGGATTATCTAGAGGAGGGACTGGGTTTGCAGGCTGCAGTGGTTAGGAAACTTAAGAGCAGATTCATCTGCTCTCAGAAGAAAGCTGAGATGGGCACCACACTCTAGACACAACACCCCCTCCCTGTCTCCATTTCAGACAATAATCTCGGCAGGTTTTGGTACTGTAAAATCCAATTTAAGTGTTTCAAACAGCAACTGCATGCAGAGACACAAATACCTTCCTGTCACAATTTCCTCAGGTTATGTAGAAGTTCTACAAAGCACAGAGGGCAAAAAAGGCATAAAATAGACATAACCCTACAGTGACAAGTTGAGAGCAGAGACTCTGAGAATTCTTCATTCAGATTGGAACAGGGTGGTTTAAAACTTGTAATCATGGAATCACAGGAGGGGTCAGGTTGGAAGGGATCACATCTGATCCAACCTCCCTGCTTAAGCAGGGTCATCCTAGAGCTCATTGCACAGGATTGTGTCCAGGCAGTTCTTGAGTACCTCCAGTAAGAGAGATGCCACAACTTCTCTGGGCTACCTGTTCCAGTGCTCAGCGCACAGTAAAGAAGTTTTTCCTCATATTCAGATGGAATTTCCTGTGCATCAGTTTCTGCCCATTTCCTCATGTCCTAGTGGCTGGCAACAAGTAACACTTGAACAGCAATATTGCATAGATGAAGGATTCACTTTTACTGATGCTTTCCGTATCACCTACTACTTTCATGTATCTGCTTCCAAGGAAATCATCATGAATTTGGTACAGCATCTTTTTTTACTTTATTCTTCCTTACAGACTCTTTATATATTTAAAATACCCTCTTTCATCTTTTCTTAAGAAGCTAAGCTGCTGATAGTTTCAGGGACCATAGCAACATTAATGATTGCAGGTTTTGGGGTTTTGGTTTGGTGGCTTCGGTTTTTTTTCTGCATGAGTTTTGGGCAATCTGTTTTCACTGCATGGAGCTGCTAGAAGATACCCCCTGAGCCCACTACAGTTCTCACCCCTTCAAACCTCTGCCACCCTATTGTGTGACATGAGGTCCAGCAATATGTAAGCACCACCACATGCCCTTTGGCCATGAACTTCAGCTGAACCGGAGGTCCTCCAAACCTCTCTTAGGAGTTGTCTGGGCTAACAATCCATAGATGCCCTCAAGCTTAAACATGTCTGTTCTGGCTTTGCCAGTCTGCATTTCCAGAAGTCTTGTATCCTCTTCAGATGCACCACTGCCTCTTCCGGGAAATCATAAGCATTGCCTCAGAGAAAACAGAGAAAAACATCCTCCATATAGACATGCAATGGGCAAAAATTGCAGAGAACTAGCAATGCTGTCAGCGTAGGTGCCTGGATATTCACATCTCTGAAAGGAAACAGCTCTTAGTGCCTGGAATTTCTGAGTGATTTTAAACAAAAAAGCAGAAAAACAGGCGACACTGAGAAACTGTATGTGCGTCCCGATCTAAAGATTGGCTTAGTAAGGAAGGGGTTTTAAGGTGCATGTGTGCTCTAAAGCAGTGCTCCCTACACTGATGCAGGATGTTGTCCAGGCTTTTCTTCACAAAATTCTGCCTTCCCGAGGGAAAGGAGTGTAATCCCCAGGGAGCAAGAGGAAAGCACTCATCCAACCTGCCCTAGCAAAGCTATGTAAGTGCTGAGGGAGACGAGAAGAGAACCCATAATATGCTGAGAAAGCAAGTGTGTTCATGTTGTGAGCAAATGCTCTAGGGAAAGAGTTCTCACTCTCTCTTCCCTTTTGGTCCACAACACGGTGTGCAGTGAGCCAACCCTCAGTGTTTTTCTGCAATGCATAGACTTATTTCTAGACACCTTCTCAAAAGGCTAAGAGAAGAGCTAATGAATGCTGTGGGGGAAATACCATGACAGGCATTTAAAGTAGTTTTTAAAATAACAGAAATTTACATATTTAAATTGTTTATAAATCTATAAATTATACACTATGTTATATTGTACATCTATTGTATGACAGCTGATGCTTTTGGAAGATGCTTGGAGAGAACTGTTTGTTCTAGGAATAGCACAATGGGCCATTCCAGTTGATGCTAACACTCTACTGGCTGTATCTGGTAAGAATTGCACAATTTAATGACTTTGTTACAAAAATTACCATAAAAATACATTACTGAAAAAAGAACAACATGTAAAGAATAACAAATTCCTACTGAACAATAGAGCATACCTGTCATTTATAAATCTATATTTAAATGCAAATAATGTTGTTTTGTTGTATTCATGACTGCTTGCATTGTCATTTAAATGCAAATTACTGTGTTTGTTATCATCCAAGAGAAGATTTTATATTAACTTTCCTACAATATAGTCAGTTTACATGGAACCAGATAGACGAGTGTGACAATAGAGAGGACATTGATACAGAGGATTTTGTCAGGAATCAATATAAAATAAAGCAAATGCCTTTAATATTATTTATTTCATCTGTTTCTGTTTCAGGCATGAACGGTGACAATACAGATTCTCAGAAGCTGAATAAAATTATTTCAGAAATACAGGCTTTACAGGAGGTTGTGGCTAGATTTAGACAACTTCGGCTAGATGCTACTGAATTTGCCTGTCTCAAATGCATTGTCACTTTCAAAGCTGGTAAGCAGAAAGGATCTCTTGCTAGTCTGGTCTGATAACTATGAGGCTGCTGCTTTAAAGCAAAAATGATGTTTTAAACCAGGCATAGCTTTGTATCAGCCAGTAGGTTTCCCAGTATTGAATTCCAATAGTTGTTGCTGCATTTTGAAAGGCTGACAGTAGAGTGCTGGGGAACTAATGGGAACGTTTAATTTCCATTGATAGCACTAGCTGAACTGTTTTGATCCACCCAAGAGTCAAGCTGAACTAGTAACTGATCTGCTTTCCAGTGCCCACACACAGTGGTTCTGAACTGAGGAGTTTCCGAAATGCTGCCGCCATAGCAGCCCTTCAAGATGAAGCCCAGCTCACCCTGAACAGCTACATTCATACCAGGTCAGTGGTGTCTTCTGTCAATGCTTCTGGCAGGCGTAGGGGTAAAATCCTGCTCTCATTGCACGGAAGGTGGCATTTGTACAGACTGAAATGGGGACCAGGCTGTTACAGAGAGTATACACTGGATGTCAGCCTGCTGGGATTTGGCATTTCTTGACAAAATAGAACCAAAGAAAATGTTGGAAAGGACCCTTAAAATCATCCAGTTCAATCATTACCACTGCCAAGTCCTTCATTAAACCATGTTCCCCAAGTGCCACATCTACACATCTTTTAAATACCTTCAGGGAGGATGACTCCACCACTTCCCTGTGCAGTCTGTTCCAATGCTCGACAACCTTTTCGGAAAATAAGTTTTTTCCTAAAATCCAAACTAAACCTCCATTGGTGCAACTCGAGGCCGTTTCCTCTTGTCCTATTGTTTGTTACTGGGAGAAGGGACCAAAATCCACATCACTACAATTTCCTTTCATGTAGAGAGTGATAAAGTCTCCCCTGAGCCTCCTTTTCTTCAGACTAAACAGCCCCAACTCCCTCAGCTCTTGCTCTAGACCCTTAACCACGACTTGTGCTCTAGACCCCTACCAGCTTTGCTGCTCCTCTTTGCGTGTGCTCCAGCAACTCGGTGTTTCTAAACAAATAGAAGAGTGTTAAAAGGAGAGCTCTTCCTCTGGGAAGTGATACCAGCTGTGCGACACTTTGCAGTTCAGAGGGCTACATTTTCCTCTACATTTTATTCAATCAAATACCACTAAAAGTGATGCTCAAAACATTCCATTTCAGACCAGTATGAGGTCTTTTCACCCACTATCTCCAGTTCCCATATAATCTCCTCCATTTTGCAGACACAGAAATCAGGACACAAGAACTTAAGTAGCTCTTCCAAGATGCTGCCCTGAGTTCGTGCTCAGGTTGAAATGAAAACCCCAGAATTTGTGAATCCCATTGTGGTGCTGCAGCAAAGTCCTTTAGTTGCAGTGGAGGTCCATGAGACTGAAACTGTGGGAGATGGAGCAGTGGAAGAGGAACTTTTATAGCATTTTTGCCTTCTGAAACTTTGATTTGCCGTCATAGTAGCTCTGTCAGGCAGAAGTCCTATCAGTATCAGAGATTAGATGGTAGCTCTTCAGACTACACTTCTATCAGTCTATGGGGAATGGCTTGTACTGGGGTTGGAAGTAAAAATGCAAATTCCATCCAGTTATGGCTGCTTCAGAGCAAAAAGAGTAACTGCTGCATAGAGCAGTCTCTTCCTGTTCTTAGGGAAGGCCTTTTCCATGAAGATTGCTCCCTGGAGACCCTAAGTGAGAAGCTAGGGAGGAATACATAGCCACAGCTACCCTTCCAAGCATAACTTTTCCACAGCATTTCTGTGTTGCTGGCAGTATTTAGATACTGTGCTACTCAGTGTATGTTGTAAACAATATCCTTTTACAAGGGACAAGTGCAGTCCACTGACAGGACCCTCACTCCATTGTGAGAGGGCTTTCAGCCTGTGTGTTTCATCCTCAGGTTTGAATTTACCCTCCTGCCAGTGTCACAGCAGTATCAGCCCTTCGATCTCAGTGGATTCACTCTCAACAGGATGCAAGGGAGGGCAGTCTGGAGAAGCAGTGTGTTTCTCCAAACAACCTACACTTCCCTTTAGGGAGACCACTGTAAGCAGAAGTTTGAGAATCACTGGTGTAAAGCCAGCATAAGCACAGCTAGAAATGCACATCCTATGCTGTGTTGGCTTCAAAAGCTGGGAGAAATGATGGAAAATATCCTATACACAAACACATTACCTAGGGAAAAACACAGCTTCTTTAACAAAAACTTTCCTCACAAATGTCAATTGGTATTCAATATATCTGCCAACCAAAAGCGGGTAAAGTGATTACCATGACAATCCAGCTAGTTTTAAACAGTACTTCAAATGACAGGGTAGTTATTACAAGTCAAACCCCAAACTGCATCAAGAACACTGTTGTATGAGGGACACAGCAGGTCCAGCCTCTGTATTGCTACTGCTCTAGGGGAATAAATGAAGGAGCTAAACAAAATTCAGAAACCTTGTCCTATATTCTGCTGATTGCCACGGAGAGTTTTCCTTGGAGTCAACCTTCTTGCTCACACCAGTACAAAACACAGGGGTTTGGCACAGGTAGCACCACCCATGCAATTTATTAAATATTGGTCTTTTTCTATAAAATAAAGTTCTTCTTTTGAAAGAATACTTTAGAACTTCAACAAAAATTTTTTTCTCTCTTTCTCCCAGGTATCCCACACAACCCTGTCGTTTTGGAAAACTTCTCTTGCTTTTACCAGCTTTACGTTCAATTAGTCCATCTACAATAGAAGAAGTGTTTTTCAAAAAGACCATTGGGAATGTACCAATTACAAGACTGCTTTCAGATATGTACAAATCCAGTGACATATAAATTACCTTAAAATAAACAATCAGGATGGACAGTTTGAGAAGAACTTTTATCTATGGAGAATAAGCCTCAACTAACAAAATCTACAGGAAGCATAAGCCTGGGAATGTTTAGTCCTTAAACTCATTGACAAAAAAACCCCCAGTAGATATGATTCTGCTGCTCAGAACAGAATGATTTAGATCATGGAGAGAATGCTTTGTTCTACAGAAAAAGTGAAAGTGGTTGGAATTTGGCTGCTATTCCTGTTACTACAGGATGGAGGCAATTCAGATGCCAGTCATAGTTAACAAAGACTCTGCTATTCTCTCATTTAACTGGCAGATCTGAGACAAAATGTGAAAGAAGGTACTTTAGTTTGTTCAGTATTTGGAACCGGGTGACCAAACTTGGCTTCTCTTGTAACACAAGATGTGGTGGCCTTCAGAATTGTTTTAAAAGTAGCCTATGTTGGGAAAATGTTTTTAATACGATAGGCAACATTTGAGACCAAGTTACCAAAACATTGCTTCTGCTATAATACATCATGAAGTGGCCTTCAGAACTGATTAAAAGGTAGCTTATGACGGCAGCTCCATTCTTCCTACAAAATGAACTGGTGATCTTTGACGCGGATGTCACCACGATTTGTTCGGTTAACATCTCAAAGACAGAAAAGCTTTATACATTTCCTCCCCGACCTTCCCTCTTTCTTCTTCCACACACACAGACATACATTCACACACACACACACCTGAAAAGAGACAACACAAGAAAGGAAGACTAAAACAGCAAAACCAAATACAATGGAGATGACCGCTTCAGTGACCTGCTGGCTATCCCGTTGGCACAGTGCTGAAACCAAAGGCAACGGTGGCCAAACTCTTTGTCGATGAGATGTGCAGAGAAATGAAATTACTATAAAAAAATCAACGGAAGGAATTTTATTTCAAAGAAATAAAGGTTGTTGACTGATACAATGCTAACAATTTCCAAAAGTCTCCAATGCCTTTTTAGAAAACTCCAGGTTCTAATTTTGAAGCCTTGTTCGCCTACACCCTCTCACACACAAAAACGTTATAAGCTGCTTATTTGATGTATGAAAAATGTAGAAAAAAAAACATTTAAAGATAGCTGCTGTACTTTTCAAAATTTGATTTGTTATTAGGAACTAGCACTGAGAAAGATCAGCACTTGGACTATCATAGAATGAGTAAAACTTTTCCTGTACAAAGTGGATTAACCGATTTGTGAAGTTAAAAAGTTGTACTCATTGTATTTACAAAGAATAAAAATATATTGAATTTAAATTACTTTCTGTTGTTCTTTTAACCGTTGTCCTTTATCAGCTTCTTTCAATGTCCCCTGCTTACAATAGAAATATTCATTACTAAAATGGATTGCCTTAGATCCTGTGGAGTGTCCATCATCAGAGGTTTTTAAAAACAGATTAGACAAATATTAAAGGAGTAGCTTAGGTGATCCTGCCTTGTGAGATCCTGCACAGAGCTATTTTCTGTAATCCAAATAAATACCAGCTCCAAGGTTTCTTTCTCAAGAAGGTGACATGTAGCTTTTTCTAGGATACAAAACTAAGTGCATCAGAGGTCTACCCCCAGTATGTGCATTCTGTTCCAAGTTATTACAATTTTTAATATTGGTGAACTGTGCAGCTAACAAAAGGTGATGAGTGCAAAAGTACTGCTTCAATTAAAAAGACTGAGGTTTTATTAAGGTGTCTAACTGCATAATCAGACCAAAGAAAGAGGGAAACAACTCCCAGTCAACAGAACAAGTTGGCAATAGTAGGAGGGAAATGTATTGTTCATATGGCAATGAGTAATCAAAGAACCATGCATGCTAAAATGACAGGTGGAAATACACTGTGTGAATAGATGGCTCACTGGTTTGCAGTGTCAAGGAATACAGTCACAAGTGAAATCCTACCTCTGTTGACTTCCAAGCTCAAAAATCTCACGTGTTTCAGAGGTCAAAGTTTTAACCCCAGCTCTCTTCCATTTGCAGTCTGCTGGGTCTCACATTCTATCTTTTCCAAGACAGCCAGACCATAAATACACAAGATGAGTCACAGGCTATGGGACCTCACACAGGCTATGGGACCTCAAAATATCTTCCACACAAACTAGCTCGGAGCACTTAATGCACTTACCACAGGGCACAGCACATTCTTAGAAAGAAACCAACAAACTCTTCATAATCCATTCTTCCTACACCTGTAAAAATCTTCAACCATTTTCTGCTCTCTACACTGAAAAGAACTTGACAGGGCAGAAAAATCAATTGTAGTTCTCCACTCTGTGACAGTTCAGTTTATGAGCTAAAGAAGTAGAACTCAGTGCTGCACAGAACCCATCACAGAATAGCCATCTCAGTAAGATTCATGCTGCTGTCCCAGAGCAGCAACAAACATGAACTGCATCCACCCTCCTAGGCAACCAGGCAATCACACCCTTCAGTTTGCTGTAGTCCCAGTCCCTAGATCACCCAGGCTAGAGGACAAAACTGTGCATTACTGGCAAAGCAGGCAGGGCAATGGGACCACACCCACTACTCCTCCTCTTACCTGCAAGACATAGCCCAGCTGCAGAGCAGACTCACAAGCTGGGATCAATGCCCAGATCCCTATGGTTTAGGCAGAGCTAATCTCAGACTATGTCCTGCTTCCACTACCGCAGATTGCACAGAAGCAGAACTAGTTACATTACACTAGAATTAGGGTCTCTAACTAGCCTTGAAGGACTAAAGGCCAGGTGAGATCCCAGAGTGCTGTACAAATGCCCTGTAATTCCAAGAGACTAATGCTCCAAAGTCCTCACTTTGGAAATAGGAATATTTTGACATAAAGCATGCAGCTTTTCCCTCTTCAGCTTAAATATTTTGGGTTTTTTTTCATGGCAAATGCTAGAGTCTGTCATCATCTTTCAGTTTAAGATGTGGTGATTACTTTGATTTCTGAAAGAAGCTTCTCTCAGAAAATAACATGTGAGAAAAGAAAAATAACAACTGACTCTGTATCTAAACCTAAACAACGCAACTTCAATACATTTAACCCTTCTTTCCCCCTTTTCAAGAATAACTCAGCTTTTAGGGGTGATTCAACAACGACATGGAAATTTGGAAATTATTTACATTATCAAAAACATCTTGAAAAGCAACAGCCCTGGGCTGCAAATGGACTGTCGGTTCTGGTCTGCGGTTTTTTGAATAGAACAGTTAGAGAGAATCAGCACAGTCTCAGTTAAGTATGAGGTGGAAAGAGCAATTATTCAAACATCTATCTATTCAGTGTAGCTAATCACTAGTACTTTGTGTAATCCAGACAGCCACCACTGCCTTGTCAGTTCAGCCTTTTACATTCAGATTTCCTTAAGTGAGGTTAATGGTCTTAGTTAAAAGAAGCTACTAACTTCCACCAACAAGTTTGTAGGAATGCTCTTTACAGAGATAAGTGTCAAAAGAAGGAAAAAAGCAGCAGAGCTGAGTCTAAGCCAACACATAGCTATCTAATAGCACAAAACACTAAAGCAGATTGCTACTAGAGTGCTTTCAACAGCATTTGGATAGGTAACTTCCATGTCACAATTGGAGGACTAAGGAAGCTTCTCTAGCTCACTTCCTTCTTGAGTAAAAGACAACTTCAGCAGTGCTGCTTGTGAACTACAGTTCAGCCACCCTGCACCTGCATTGCAGCAGTGGTCAAACCAGCACAATGCTACAGCTCACCCCTCCTTTAGTGTTCAGAGAAGTGGTCTGTGATCACAGCTTACAGGAGACTTGTGTGACTTCATGTTCCTAATTCTATTTATAGAGCAGAGCTACTTTAATCTAGGACTGATGTTATAATATAGGTTACGTAAACATTCCCTTCTCTATAGGATGGCAGCATTTTCACTAGCTAGTTAAAGCTAGGTTGACGCTTCTCATGCCAAGGAGAAAGGTACTCTTTCCCCAAAGTTATTGAAGTCACAGATCTGTTGACTGCCTACCATGAGTGGTATTCCAGCTTCAGCTCAACAACACACAAACAGCCTTTAATACCTTTATATGTTCTTTAACACTTGCAGAGTGAGTGCCAGCCTCAAGGGTAGTTAGTGCTGGCTGTTAGTAATACAAAACTACATTGTGGAAGAGAATCCCAGCAAGGCTGTAACACCAGTTCACTTAGCATAGCCAAGCCCCTCCTCCTCAGAAAGCATGAGACACTCCACACTCAAGGTCAAGAGTGACAAAACATTTGAAGTGTATTTTCACTTTTATTTCAAAACTTTAGACAAGTTACTTTAGTATATAAATTCGATTTTTTCCTCTTACAGAATATAAAGATAATTCCCTCATTACTTCAGTATAAAGTGTTTTACAAGCTTGAAGACAATTGCATAAGTGTTTCTCATACAGGATATCAGAAATAAAGCAGTCTTTCTACAGACGTTCAAACAGGTGACTACCTCAGAAACAGCAGAGCAGTTTAGTCAAATACAAGTGAACACGTGACACTACTGTTGTGAAAGTTCAAGTAAGGCCAAGTCAGTAAACATTGTTAAGTCATTGCAAATAATAGTGGAAAGGTTCGTGAGACATTGCAAGGGGTGGATGGTTTCATAGTATAATACTCTTAAATCAAGGATTCAGAGGGATTGAGCTAGAAGACAAGTGAATTCTTAAATGCTATAAAGCATATGCAAAGACCAAGCAGTGTACTGGTGTTAGTGGAGACTTCGTGCCTGTTCATCCTCAGCATGCTAAGACAAACTACAACCTCTTAAAACCAAGCATAAGAACCACTAATATTTGAGAAGATGCTTTTAGAATTCAAGTATGTCTTATTTTGGATGGTGTGTAGTTTTTATCTATTACTTCATCTTGTAAGAACATGTGAAGACAACGCTCGTTCTGTGCCAGTGGGTGGCCTGCAACCCTGGAGAGGAAAAAAACAAGCATTAGTGTGAACCAATTGAGCCTACTTGCAGCTAACCTGCAGATCAAGGTTTTGTACTAATAACCTATTGTTCTGCACTTGGGCATAGATCCCACTTTCACTTCACTGTTGGCAACTAGAATGCTGTCTAGCAGCAAGATTTGCCACTCTCCCCCAGATGAAGTTAGCCCATAGGAACCCCAAGCCACTTCTGATTACTTGGAAGCATGTTATGTCATCATCTGTCACCTGCAATTGATGGGACTATCCAAGTAAGTGCTCATTCTAGCATTAGGAAACCTAGAGCTAAGAAAGGCAAGTGGATTTTTTTTTCTTTTAAAGGTCTTGACACTTTTGCCACAGCTCACCCTTCTAAAGGCCACTTATGCCCTCAGTTGTCAGCATCGCTGAGCAGCAGCTCATCTGGGCACAGCTGAAGCCTGGCTCCAGCAGGGGGTGCGAAGGCTTTCCGAAGGCTCAGGCACTGCTCTGGGCGGCAACTGCCCGGGGTCAGTGCTCCTGGCCTGTATGGGCAGCACTGCACACAGCCAGGGGGTACTGGCCCTTCTGCTCATTGCACATGTGGTAGCTTTCAAACACAGGAGACAGAGCTTGCCTGTTCTAGGGGACATCAGAATCTCTACTGTACATTTAGTTTTGTTCCACATATAAACCGACAAACCATCCTTTTAACAGTAAAGGAGCTGAAATTGAATTAGGAGACACTCACAAACTTGGAAGAAAATCATAAGGTACTGCATTTGAACCCTTAAAATACCATGCAGACTCCTGTGTAGGTAAAAATCCAAAAGAATCAGATACCTGAAAGTTCATCACTTATGGACATGAACATCTAATGCAGTTTGGTTTGAAAAAAACTACATCCAGTTTGGTCAATTGAGACAGACTTCTTCCTTTAGGAGAGAAAGTCCTCCAATGTCTCAAGGGCAGCTTGTGTAAGCTTTGTGGCCTACGTATGTCAGAACATTTCTACCCGCAATGGAAGGCATCTGGTTGAACACATGTAATACATATTCAGTGGCAATGGCTCAGGCACCACTTCCAAGCACTTCTGTGCATCTTCTCCAAATTTACCTATTAGTGTTTATCCACCACAGAACATACTCACTTGTCACTACTCACTTGCCATTGAGGGTGACCTATAATGAGGAAGCTGAGCTCTCCTCTTCAGTACTGATGTATTATTTCAAGTGCAGTTATAAAACCTATCCATCTTGCCAGGTTCTAGCAAAAGGCTGACAGTCTCAAGCAGTAGTTCACAAGGATGACAGTCTAGTAACTAGAGTAACTAGCCTGAGTTTCTTACCCCATGAGAATGAAGTTACTGGTGTTAAACTTCAAGGAAAAGATATATAGGAGAGGATGAGGCAGCAGTGTATTTCTTCTCCCTTTCAGGAAGGCTTGAAAATTGGTGGCTGAATTGCAAGACTAGATCTGATCTCTGATTCAGCTCTTGGTTTCATAGGAATACCTCACTCTGCATTAGCTTCCCCTCAGTATTTTTCACCAAGGTGATCCTTACACATAACAGCCGGTACTTCAAGAATTTTCATGTATTTCAAAGTCAGGTTGAGGCAGACAAGAGTGTTGAGACATAACCACCCTCGTGCATGTCACTGTATGTAGCATTGGTGGTGGTGCCAGCAAACTGGCCCAAGAGAGCTGACTCAAGTAAGCTGCATTGCTGTGATTCAGATTTTACATCTACAGGGACAAAGCTTCTGAACAACATCCATCTCACACTCCTGGATATCAAGAACTGGCATTGGTGCACCAAGATGTTTTTTGTTCCAGTGGTGTCAGTTATCTGAGGGATTCTTTAATTCTAGAAGCAGAGATCAGCTTTGATTATGCAATAATGTGAACGTACTGTGCAAAGCACCTTCAGGTCTAAGTTCACTAGTGCCTTGAGTACCTGGGAGAAGCCTTAAAGCTTCTACATGGTTCAAAACTTTAGTAATATTTGCTTAATGAGTTGGTCATGCCATTAGAACTGATGAGTTAAATTGCTGTAATTTGTGCCTGGAAAGTCTTATTCCAGATGTACTCAACTCTGCCAGTACATCGATACCTACATTAATCTCCTTCTATGTTTCAAAGGAGGAAAAACTAACCAAGAAGTTTTACCCTTCCACTAAATCAATTTATTACTTGCAGGAGGACTGAAAAATGGATATTAATAAACTGGCCATTCCATTTCTGTCAGCTATACAGAGTTTTTCAGAGAGTCAAGGTAAGATGACTGTTTCACATCAGCTGCTTCAGAACACCAATAGCCCTCTTCTATGCTAGACTCAGCATACAAAACTTTCAGTAAGTGCACTTCTTCCCCATTTAAGATAGAGTTCCAAGCCTGCATGGGTAAAGGTTGTACTTCACAGCCATGACTGCCTTGATTTTACAGCATTAAAAAAAGCCAAGCAATTCCGTCTTACAATTGGATGCCTTGGAAGTTCATTCCACTTGTCTCAGAGCAGCAAAAAGAGCAGTCTGAAGCATTTTACCTGTTCAGAACCATTAGCAATACTTCTAAACTGAGCTAAGAAGCAACTATGTGAAGAAAAACTTCAGAGATTTCATTACTCGTACAAGACAGACAGTTTCAGTGAACTAGTCACTTGCAACATGCCTATATTAACAGTAACTGACAAGTACATTTTCGTAAGTTCTGGCGTAACTCACAGGCATCCTCTGTTCCTGTTAAACAGCATTACCATTGAACAAGATTAGAATGCCAGTGGAACTGACAGGCTTGAACTCTCTGAGGGAGCAGTCCCAAATCTGGTTGGTCTGAAGAGCATTGATTCTAGAGACCAGAAGAGGTGGTTAACTGACAACACTCCTCACCCACTGTTCGGACCCACACTGTTAAAGAGATTAAACCAGCTATTCAGGTCAGTGCACGGACAGTGGTTAGTAGTGTCAGATGGTGGAAAAAGAATCATAAGACTTTGTTACTATAATTTCTGCTCACCCTTTGAAAGGCAGCAACAAAATCCAAAGTGTCTATTTCAAACTACGTGTGCATGCCTCAAGCAGTGTTTTTACATCTTCAGAAAGATTCTCAGGATGATTAGAGAAAATATGCACCATTACACAAACTGGTAACACCTCACATCTGCAAACTGCTGTAAGCCCACTGTAAGTTCTACTGTTCACCCAGTTGGAGGATACCTTTCCAGAAATTAAAAAGTAGAACTATTTTGAACACTATAATTTTAGTAGCAATTTGCATAAATTAACGACAACACTGTCATTTCAGTTTTTCAGGTAAGCACTAAGATATCCAACCTAAACATGGGATGAGCAATGTTAGTTATGTCCTACTGCAAGATTTTGTGAAAGTTAGTATTCTGAACCTAGGGCAGTTACCATCCTTAAGAGGATTAGTAGCTTTAATTCAATTTTCCAGAGCTGAGCTCCAGGTTTGTCTCCAAATAACTAGACCAAACACTTACTTGTTTATGAATTGTTCAAGAGCCTGCTTCCTTTCCTCTATAAAGGAATCATCAAATATACCATCATCTCCTCGGAAGGGGAGCTGACGGAGAAGAGCTTTTCCTGGTAGAGGTGGTACCACAACCTGAAAGATTCACAGAAATGTCCTTAAGTGCAGCCTGTAAGCAAGTTCATCCACCTCTTCCTCCTGGAAGACCCAGCTCATCCGTCACATTCCTAGTGAAGTAATAAAACATGAGCAGAGAAGAACAGCACCTGACCACACAGGTAAGCTGCAATCAAGTAGTTTAACTCTGAATTAACCCAAAACCATTAAAACAAAAAGCCTCTGTCATTGCAGCACTGAGGCTTGATAAAAAGATTGACACAGTGGTTTATTTCTGGGTATTTTCAACCACAGTATCTGTTTTACATGATACATGCTTTATAACATAATGAAAACATTTCAGCATCATGACTCTTTGTATGTCTATGAAGACTCGTATTTACCTTTCACTTTACTCACCTTGCTTTCTCTTTCTAGTTCATTCCTTAGCCATTCAAAGTCACTATATCTTCTTCTGACTGTAGATTCTTTCAGTTTGAAGATAGGTAGATTTGTCTGAAAACAAAACCACAAGCTATTGATAAGACAGATTAGAAGTTTTGATAAGCAGAAGCAAGAACCAAGCTGTTAAATTACACATTAGTTCCATTTAAGCAACAACAGCAGCATTGAGAAACACTCAAGACACAGAAATAGAAATAACGCTCTAAGAGGGATGAGTAAGCTGTGCCTTGAACTGCATAACTATGAGCCTCATTTATATGGTATCCCAATCACTGGTATTCTGTCATCATATCACCAGCAGAATATCTGATTTGCCGGCCACTTGAGATGTTTCTGAGGTTGCAGAAGCATCTGCTATTCTTACTGTTTCAGGAGCTGGATTCCCAATATATACAAAATTGGAGGTGGGGAGGAAAGGGGGAAGAAAGTCTTATTCCACACAGGCTTCTCTTACTGCATTCAAGGGAATGTTCCAGATACCAGCATAGGACATTAACCAAACTTCCTGTACTCCCTGATACAACATGGCCTCCAACATCTTCAAGAGCAAAACCTTTAAGTCTTACAGTGAATCCATCCAGGACGGATGAAGATTTGATAGCACAAGCTGCCAAGTTTGGGCAGCTCCAAAGAAGCCAACAAGGTGGAGATGCATTACAACATTCAGTGCTGAGGAGATCAGACTGTTTGACTAGAGAGTGAAACCTAGTAGAGCATGATTAGGGAGAGCTTTGATGGACAAGGCTAGGAGGCAGCACGGAACCCTAACACCCTTGAAAGGGACATCAATAAGAGCAAGCTATAATGCTGCACAAGACTATGTAAAATACAAAGGCACCCCAATGTAAGTCCTTATACTAACTTGTGTGAGAGTGTGCATTACTTCTGTTCCTTCTGGGTGCAGTGTTATCCCACTTTTGCAATCCAACTTGCATGTTATTTTAAAAGTAGACACTAAGAGAGTCCTCTCCTAATGACATCCTGGCTAGAACACTACAAAATTGTTTCTAGGTGTTAAGACCTTCTAAAAAGCAAGATCATAAGCCTGTAATTACCATACATAACCAGAAGTCACAAAATAATGCCTACCGTTGTCAGACTGCATATTCACTAACAGTCTTAGTATACTTTTCAAGAAGACTCTTGAGGAGTACCCTAGGAAGCTGATGTTCACATGGGACTATAGTTATATCCAGCTTTCCTGCTGGCAGATGCAGAGTAGTTATTCTCAGCTACTGCCTTTTACTTTTTGTTGTTTTGGTTTTTATCTCGCTGGCCATCTAACTCAGGATCTGGTTGCAGTTTGAGTGGATACCCCTGTACAATATCATTTGCAGGATGTTAAGCTTCAGCTATCACTGAGGAATACTTTTGGCTGCTCAAAACAGGTTTAACTGCAGAGATATTTTCTTGCACTAGGCAGGTTTGTGACTATGGGTAATTGTATTGCTGCCAGCCAGTAACAAGTTTCTGGCTGACACACAAAAATACTTGATAAGTCAGTTGTGTACTTTTGCATTATACAAGTTAGTTCATAATTTACAAATGATAAAGTATAGAACAGTATCTTGTTATGGTATCTCACTGCTAAATGTTTAAAAGCATTCAAGCTCTCTTTCCCAGGTAAAATATTGTTGATTGTGCTAGTGACTAATAAAAAAATTGCATTTACGACTAACATCAGGAGTCAGGCTTTATAAATAAACACTCTTGTCTCGATGATAACAATACTCTACTCAAGAGTGAATATAGCTAGGTACCCCAGAGGGCATGAAGGAGATTCCTAGAAGTTAAGTACTGGATTATTTTCCTCTGATTTCAGCACCTTTTTTTTAAACCAAGTTCACCATTACGCATTACAACATCAACTCTTTGTCAGTGTCTCAGGCAGAATGCCCTTTAAAATATTTAACATACAGGTTCTCACCTGCAGAAAATATTCATTTCTCCTCTCAAGTTACTAAAAAAGGGATTAGAACTGGGTAAAAGCAGCTAAAACCCAGTAAGTTCCCAGGTCTTCAGGAACTCTTTTCATGCTTCTAGGCATGAAGCCTACAAAGTTAATCTCTAAACAACATATCAGGCTTGCAGATACAATGTGGGGGTAGAAGCACCAATTGAGCTCACTTTACCTTCTACATTCCCTTTTGAACTTTTGTCGTGCTAGCCCAGTTAGCCAGTTGGAGAAAAGGATAGAGTCCTTTGCTTTCCTTGTAAGCTGAAAAATCTGCTCAGATTTTGATCATAAGCACCAGAAATGTGCAGATTGAACAGTATGTCAAAAGGCATACACTAAATTAAGTGTCTTACAAGTCACAACTTGACAACTGTATTCTAAAACAAAGTATATGTTCACTGTCCTTTGGTCTGGATATGAACTAGAGCTATCTATTGAGACCAATTTCTAAACCTCATGTTTCTTAAAACCCAGAAACTGCAGCAATTCTCCTTCCTCTAGAAGTACATACTGATAGAGCAGTGTTCTTCAGGTAAGCAGCTGATAGAAAGGATCTACTTAAAAATGAAATTTGAGAGTCCTGTTTTATACTGCTTAACCTATTTACATCTTAGGTTCCTACTTTTAATTCAGGCTATATTCACATCTGAAGTTACTGTATGGACCTTTGTCACTAAGGATTATTGCCCTGTTTGAGCAGACCACCCTTTCCTTCCATAGGAAGGGCTTCTGCATGCTCTACCGCCTCCATCTCCCATGGAAACAATTTTCATTATGCAAGTCAGACAGCTCCTGAAGCACGGGCTTTCATTGGACAAGAATTTGGTAAAAGGAGACAATCCTGAAGAGTCAACAGAAACTTTCATTTTCTATTACAGTGTCATTTCAAAACCATGCAGGCTATCAAAAATGTTATTCTCTCCTTGACATTTTATGTTGAGTTATCCTTGTTTAGTCACTAAGGTGCCAACAGCTATTCTGAGCACTGCCAGTGCTTTGTTTGTCTGTTAGAACAGAGACAGGAGTAAGGAACAAAACTTGAAGTCAAGCTAGCTTCATTTTTATGAACATTTCTGCCCATGCTCATTCAGCATTATAATATCAACTTTCTGGCCTGCAGAGCTGCAAAGTCTACTATCACAAAACTCACGACCCAGTTTGGAACAGCCCCCGGAGCACAGCTCATTCCTGTGATAATTTCAGCGTAATTTCTCCAGCAATCCTTTCTTCAGCAGTGTAATAATTATACCATTTATTGAAAAAAAAAACCAAACCAAAACCAATAGCTTCCTAGTCCAAAATCATGCTGCTCAGCAGTTTGAATGCAAGCCCTCAACCCGAAAGGATTATGCATCATCCAAGACATTAGACAACTCAAAGTCACTAGTCAAGAACCGCAGATAAAGCATTGTTGCAGAAGGACAAACAAACCAGTTCTGCAGAAGTCTCACATAGCCAAAAATCCTAAGCCGTAGAAAGATACTAAGTCAAGACAGATTTTATGTAGCACTGTCTCTTTATCAGACTGTATGTGGACACCATTAGGCTTTCTCTGACTACCGTCAGTCTGTATTCTGCTGGGGCAGTTAATGGCCAGCCAGTACAATGGAATAAATATTGTCAAAAATGGTGCCAAGTTACATTACATAATTTAACAACAGGTGACAAACCCAGATCCTTAAGTCACTCCTGCATTTCTCCACTCAGATGCCAAACAAGTTTCTACAGTCATTCGGCTAGTGCTCAACAAACGAGTAATGGGAAGCAGCGGCTCCTTGCTAACAGACTTCAGGGCAAAATCTGTGTTCACAGTAAGCATGTTTCTTCAGCTTCATTTATGTCACCATAACATACTCAACTTTGAGTCCGACTCTAAACTCAGGAGATTCCCAGTTCATCTCCGAAGCAAATGACAGTCCTAAGACAGTAGCTTAGATAACCAGGTAACAGTCTTTCAGCTCTTATTACAGTCACTCCCCAAGCTATGCCCAGTTAGAAGCTGAAGAATTGTTTCTGTATGCAAGTGAAGAGAATTTCACAAGCAGAATGCAAGTAGTTCGAGTACTAGTCATCATTGTCCGTTCAGCTTCAGACACAGTTATCCAATGCAGCCATTATGGTAAACAAACTTCCTTAAATGCAGGAAGAAAATTAGAGTAATTTATTAGTTTATAATTAGCTTACATTAATAAAATAACTCTAAGTATTTTTAATTCTTAGTTTTTAGACTAGCTTATCCACTGAGTGGAAAAAATCTTGCATATAGTCAGACTTGCTCCTAAAAATCTGTTTCCAGACATAAATCAAATGCAAATAGCATTTGGGTTCCTTCAAAGACCATGCTGACACTCCAAAACATTGTACGAAACTGCAGCCCAGTCCATCCCCACAACAGCAGAAACTCCCCAGATGATGCTGTTCAGCATAGTTTGAGTTAAATTTGGTTAATTTCTTCATCTGCCACCATAACACTCAGCAGCAGCACTGCATTGCCCATGTCTCCCACTCCTAACAGACTGAGAATAAAGCTGCACTGTTGCCACAGCACCTACTTTGATGTCATCTTTTCAATTAGGTTAAGGTAGCCTTGAGAGAACTCTATTTCCATTAAAATAGAGTGAAAGAAAGCACACAGCTCACTTTTGATAAAAGTTTGTGGCTTTGACTCTCAGAAGCTAAATTCAAGCATCTTGACTGTCTCATACAAGGTGTAATCTTTGTCAAGGGCCTACACTCTTTGGCTACATTTACAGTCAATGGGAGCTCTGAGCTATCACAGTAAGTAACATCCAGGGTGGATGAAAAAACTATTATGATTTTCTCAAGGCAAGAGCCTGCTGTCCTTTAGTAGTAGAAACTGGCTCCAGCAGTCCACTGTCATTGCAGAAACCTTGCCAGTGCTTTGTTTCCTTCCTGTCTCGACATAAGCAGCTACATCTCAACTTCCTACAATTATAAAAATCAAGAAAGAAGGGAAAC
Organism: Oreocharis arfaki; assembly: GCA_013398015.1. Lineage (NCBI taxonomy): Eukaryota > Metazoa > Chordata > Aves > Passeriformes > Paramythiidae > Oreocharis > Oreocharis arfaki. Next base: position 105,107 of record VZRR01006390.1, on the reverse strand, counting down.
ATGCTTTAAATTTCAGTTTCTGGAAGTTTAGATTTTTGCTGGGTATATTATTGAAGGAAAGCTTCATTACCCACTGCAAAATGTCAGACTAGAGATTTTTATTTTTCTGAATTTCAGTCCTTTTCATCACAACAGAGTTCTACCTCCCCTTTTCTCCACTTGGTGTCCAGATCTACTGAAGGTACATCATATTAAAAAAAAAAAAAGCCTAGAGAACACTGAAAAATCTGACCATGAGACTTTTAAACAACGCTGATTTAAACTATACCAAGAACTTTTGAGCTTCCCACTCTGCAGTACTGGAGCTATGGAGCCAGGATGTTTTGTACCTTAAAGACTAAGGCAGTGAAATCCTAATAGCAACACAATGACAGAGACTATCAGTCTTCAGACAAGAATTAACCATTGCCAAATGAGTCAAGAGCTGCTCTCTGAAAAACAAGCATAGGGATGTCTGTATTTTTGACAAAAAGCATCTATCATCACCTGATCAAGTTCAACAACATCATAAACAGCTGAATTATGGTGTGCCATGGTCAAAAGACTCCAAATAGGGTGAGTCAAGAAAAAGACATTACTTAGTGATTCTTTATTCTTCAGGTTCATGCTCAGAAGCCAAAGTTAAAAACAGGAGCCTGCTTTAAGGACTCATTTGGACAAAGACTTTTACAACACCCAAACAGAACTTGTAACTAGATCAGGGTTAACAAGCCAAAGCCTCCTGTGAAATACCAAATATTCATATGAAAGAGAAGAGATTGTTACTTTTACACAATTCAAGGTATAACAGCCATATGGCTCTGATTTGACTTACTGTAATGTTCACATTCATTCCTCATTAGGAATGACTGAAAAGGGATCACATTAAGTTGATGCTTTAGCATCATTACTGACATCCATCAGCTACAGCCAAATGGGGATTAAAAAAAATTCAGTGAATTGCTGCAGTTGCTAATTTTTTATCAGAAACTAAACTTTTGATATGCTTTGAGAGCTAGAGACAGTCCAGTATCCCTATATTTCAAATATGCAAGAAAAAAAGCAGTAAGTTAACTAGTTTAAAAGTGTGTCTACTAAGTAGCAAAAAATTCTCTTCGTATTTCCAGTTTTACTGGAGCAGTAACACTCACATTCTTAAGTAGCCACTAAAAGCTATAGAAAGGCTTCTAACTCCTGTTCATTAATTTGCAGCATATCTTAACATTTAGAGGGTGCTACAGCTTAGGCCCATAGAAATAATCTCTAAAGCTTTTTTCCCAGGTCTAGAGGTGGCTTTAAATCACTTAATTTATAGCTTCATTTTCTTCTGGATTTTAGAGTAAAGCTGTTATACACCAGCTTATAGTTACACTTTCAAATAGGCTTTGTGGCCAACACAAACTATACCGACATATGGGAGAATCTTCTGGGGCAGAACACAGATTTTGAATTGGATCTTCAGGAAATAGTGACAGAAAGAACATTTCATGGACTTGTCTTCAGTTGGTAAAATACTTGTTTTTATACCTTGACTAGAAGGTTAGGGCTTCTCCATCCTTTTTACATTAGAAGTTACAGCAACAATAGGAGCTTCAGAGCCTTCACTCAGTGCTACAGCTCCTCAGGGTATTTGGATTACGTACTTGTTGAAACAGCCTCCAGTAGTGCAACTGGCATTGCTTTATGAAATGAAAAAACTTTAAATAAAATACTTCTTCTACTGTTAGAAGACATAAACCTCTGCTGCATCATTTATTTCCCCAGATGAAAAGCAGCAGAGACCAGACTGCTCTAAAGTTCAAGCTGACACTTTTTCAGCAAGCCATCTAAAAATAAGCATGTATCAAAACTCTCTGGCATCACATGCCTACCTGGATCACAGCCATCTGTCCTACAAAGATTAGTCATTGTTCCATTTGATTTGGTCTGTTCTGCACTGTACTAGAGTGCAATCTTAAAACATGACAATCAAGGCCTGCACTGTATGCACTGAAATAAAAGGAGTGCAAGTCACCAGTTAAACTAATATACTGATAAGAAGCACTATTCAGGGACTTGGTTATTTTATTTACACAGTAACAAGTATCAATGCCAAACTAGTTCAGTACCTTTGGACCACCCTCTTGAACCTAGTTTAATTACAAACCTCTACAGAAAAAAACAGCTGCTCAAGAGTAAATCCACTTTCCTTGCTTTGGAAGTTTCTTTCATCCAAGCAGTTTTACTTCTCTGTCTCCCTAGCCAGCGTCCTTGGAAATTCTTAGCCTTCCAGTTATCCTTTCCTGAATTACTGCTTGAAGGAACAGCTAATGTTTGTAAAGGTGCAGTACCCGGGCTGTAGAACAGAAAAATGGTGGTCACATGAATCACTCCACTTTTACTCTTGGTAGAGGAGTCTGAAAACATGTAACTGGTAGTGTCTAGAATGGGTTTTAAAAGCATAATTTACTACAGTTAGAGCAGACTTGCAGTGTTATGCAAGATTTGTAGTAGTAGAGAATTAGAGAATTACTGCTGATTATGCATCCCTAAACACATCCACACTGAGTCAGTGTTTAGTCATGACTCCACCACAAGCTTCAACTATTAAACTGTACAATGTTGAAGTCAACTACAGGAAGGGCAGATTTGATTCTTTTCATGGTGGGGGAACAATCTGCAGCTTCAAACCCTGACAAACACGAAGGACAGGAGATTTGAAACTGTTCAAGGACAAAACATTTCAAAAACACATTCATCAGATCAGGAGCACCACTTTGCAAAACATGGCACAAGAGAAGTGCTTTCCCAGCAAGTTACACTTTCAGTTCATTTTCTGTCTTAGTCTAACGATTTGATCACAGCAGTCAGATTCCAATCAGTAAGTCACAAGTCAGACTACTATAAACATGCTGAAATGTAAATATTCTTTCCAAACTAGGTCTTGAAAAAACTGGTTAAGGGGAGAACAGGACTTTCAAAAGCAGCTCGAGTTCAGCAGTACTCAAACTTCCCCAATCCCTCGAAACCAATACTATTCTTAACACTGCAGGCACTTCACAGCCTGTGTATCCATTTCCTTCCCCACACTGAACCTACACAGTCGAGCACCTCTGCAGGTCTACAGAAGTCATTCTGCAGCAGATTCAGGAAACCTGACTGGTGCCCTAAAAAGCATTGGTACCACCCAACTACTGCATTTCAATAACTAGAAGCACAGCAAGACATTCCCTTTCCACACCCTAAGACAAGCCACTGCACTATGGAATCTCAGAAAGCTAAGGTATACCTTAGTGCCAAGTTTAATAATGCTGATTAGAGGCAACAGGCCACTGAACATTAAAGAACAGAACTAAGATAACAAAGGCTTTCAGTTTGGCTTTGCTTTGACAAAAAATAACTACTTGGACTAATAGCTCCTGTAACAGGTATTTTATTATAGTTCTGTCAGTTTGAATATCAATGACGTCTCTGCAAGTTCTCACTAACCATAAACAGATGATTTAACCTTTTAGTCTAGATGACAAACCCAACCAAAATGGGCAGCACAGAAGTCACTTTTACTTCTACAGAAACAAAACCAGATGAAATAGTGTTAACAGTTTATTTCCAGATCACTGAATATTCTGAGTTCAAAGGGATCCACAAGTATCAGGAAGTCCAACTCTTATGTGAACAGCCCTTGCAGAGATTGAACCCACAAGCCTGGTGTTATTAGCACCATGCTCTAACCAAGCATTCTCAGGGTTGCCAAAGGGCTATTTCCGAAAATGTAGCAAGTTCCTGGACACCCATATGCTTTGCTGACAGTATTGTAACCAAAGTGCTTCTCTCCTATGGCACTGATTTTACACCGGGTGTATGGCTCTGACGTGTGCCACCAGTCACTGGATCAGAGTTAGCCTGTAAAGCTTAAGTCTTGTCTCCTTAAAGGATTTAACAACTGAAGCTATTGCACACAATCTGCTTGAGCAAAGACCTTCCTTTTGACCCATTTATCAAGAAAACTAGGTGACAACTACAGTAGAAGACAAATTATACCTGGAACTGGATTGAGGACTAAATACATGCTGTAGGATGATAACACGACAATTGTCATTTGTTCTATGTTTGCCTGCTGAAATTCAGAGAGAGGACTGGCTTTTAGCCCATAAATAGTAACAGGTATTTGCATGCCCTCATTCAAAAGCATTGACTTGAACAAGCCCAGCCTGAAAAGGTACAGTAAAGAGAGAAGAGCTAATAAAGACTTGTGAGAAACAGCATGGAAGGGTATTTACACTTAAAATGTGACTTTGGTTCACATTTTCCCTCAAGAGGTAAGGACAATGAAGTACTTCACTGTATTACTTTAGCAGGCAGTCTAGTTAATTACGCTAGTTTCAAATGCTGCACAGTTGCCATATTGTGATCATCTAGGTATCTTCAGATGAGATGAGTACTTTATCAAGTTTTATTTTGCTAGAAGAAACACTTGGAGCTTTACACTCTACTGCATTATCCACAGTTTAGTTCACCCTAAGCCTTCACACACAAAGGACACCTGAGAATGGAACAAACGCACTGCCTGATGCTGCGGATGGAAAGCAAATTCTCAAGTACCTAGTCAAAAACATGACCCACTCAAATTTGCTATTTTAGCACAGCAGGGTGGCATTTTCTATCACTTATTTCTGAACAGGACATTTGACTTTCATTGCTAGGCTGCACTGTAGTGGCACACTGCCACACTGAGTGCCTTATAGTGGTTGCTACAGCGGAAAGCTTTCTGTCATCACCTTGTCCAGCTTGCCAAGAACAGACTGTTATTTAATGCACAGACTCAGGCTCAGAAAGTCAATACTTTGGCCAACTGTCCATCTGTGAAGTAAGCTGCCTGGCTAGAAGTGCTGCATAGGGTCTACCTGCAGCACTCCTCTCAAGACTCCTTAAATGCTTGCCAAAGCACCATGCATTTACCCCAACACACAGCCACCCTGCACAGAGACACTTGCTGCAACAAACCTTCCTAAGTTCCAAAATACTACTGACTTGTTTATGCAGTAGCATACTGCTGAGCAGTCTACCCAAAACTTTGGAGTTCCCCATAAGGCTTTCTGACTTCCACCAGAACTTGATGAGTACAGCATTACAAGAACTAAAGTATGAAATTGTTCCACTTGCTGCTTTCCAGACAACAGATATGCTTCAACTGCAGCACCAGTAGAAAGCTTGCCAATAAAAGCTTTGGGGAAACTCTGCAGTATTTCACACACATATATTTTGCAAGATACTTTTTATCAGGTATCAGTTCAAGAGTCTGCTAGCAAGTTCAGTCTTTCCAAAAAACCCCCAAAGTTAAGCTTTGAGATTCAGACAAAGATAGAATTACAGAGTCTGTAAACACCATGACAATGGTACAAATCTAACTGTCTCAATGCAAACTTGAATTTCAGTTCATTCAAATTTCAGTTTCATTCTCTGACAATGTTTCTGCCCGGAATTATCTCCAGCTGTAGCACGAGGCTGCTGTCCTTTAGCTTTCACCATAATTTGGCAGCAGTTAAGCCATCAATTTCTGCACACTTAACATTTTACTGTTGGTGTTACCTGAAGACACAGCTCTCCAGATATGACACAGGTAACTCACACCATCTTCTCAGGTTTGTCCTGCTGCTACTACCAGCACTGCTGGGGGACACTGCACATCAGCTGCTTCTTCCTTACTTTCTGTAACCACAAGCAGTTGTCAAACCACAGAGGCCAGCTGGTGGCCATTGTCAGCCACATTCCAACAAGCAGCTTCTGGTACCAGGCCTATCTTTCACAAATACAACACCACAGCAATTCATGTTCAAATTATTCCTCTGTGCTGAAGCTTGCACATTAGTGACATGGTCCGTGCTCTGCTGAGAAGCAGTTAATTGATACAAGTTTAGACAGTGAACATAATTCTGCATGACTTGTATTACCTGCTCTGTAGCCTTCCAGCACACAGAGACATAAAACTCAATTTTACAGTTCATGGTAGCTATGAACTATGTGTACAGCAGTACACAACTGGAAAGGGAATGATCAAAGAGACAGTCCTGTATACAGGCATGTACAGATGCAAGCGCGGAGGGTGGAGGATGCAATGTTTACATAGTATCAGTCTGGAAGGAAGAACAGAGGAAGGTCACAGTACCATCACATTGTGCATTTGTTCAAATCATCCTTCGTCTTCATCACAACAGCAATCCAGAATCTTATACCCCAAACAGCAGGTGGGCTAAGACTAACCTGTCTCAAAACCTGTTTTTCTGCTTCCCTTTCTGATGAAGAACTTCAGCTGAGTATTTTTAAAAACTGTTATTTTTTAATCATAGGAAATTTGACCTAATTCCCAAGGCCATATCATGGCCAACTCCCTTTTGTATCATCTTCCCTGGATCCAGCCATTCCAAATGCTCGGTCTCATGGAAAGAAACGTCACCAGGAGCTTAAGGTGCAAATACTTTCCAGCAAGGTAGAATTACATCTTTCTTCTAAGTGGATTGCTAGGGTTCTGGTAAGGGCAGTGCAATGCAACACAAATCTGCAAGTTCTAGTTTGACCTCACACAGAGGCCAAACATAGGCTACAAGCATGTTAGTTTATTCTTCCTGCCCCATTGACACATCCTGAAACACAGGAATAGCTACTGCAACATGACAATTTACAAGCATCAGAAATAAAGAAGTATCCTCCCTAGTAGCTTTACATTTCAGCTGATTTTGCTTTTTAAAGTAAGGTTACACTAAGCTGGGGACTTAGACCTTTAAAAACAGAAAATCCACACAACGTTAAATCTTGTCCGATGAATTTTAGTGACCAAAGCAGCAGCTCTCAGCTGCATCCTTCCCTGCTGGGAAGAACTCCTATTGCAGAGAATGTGTGCAGGGAGTCAGTGAAGCTTCACCCTTTATTACTGACTATAACAACTGACCAGGTTCAATCAGCTGTAACAGAGTAAGGCTATACAAGCTAGCAGACTCAACTGCAAACTATACCCCCCCACCCCGCCATCTATAAGACATCAGCTTTCTCAACCCAGCTTAATTCTGGCAATGCAGACCAAAGAGGATTCCCTGCTTCAAGTCCCTACCAGCCACAGGCAAGGACAATACTGCAGACACTGCATTTTTTGACCATTCCTCTGGGCCCTGTTTACGGAACTACAAAGGCCAGGGAACACAGTAATGACTTCACATAGCTTTTCTCAAGCTCAAGACTACGAGCCTTTGGGGCAAGTCAGTGAACACAGCCCTTCTAGCTAGGAAGTATTCCAGTGTTAGAAGTATTTGACAGCAGTATATCGCGAGAAACAGTCCTATTTATTAGGCACTATAATTTTATTTCAGGTACAAAAGAAAACAGGAAGCCCTCCCCCATACACACGCACCTTATCACTTTAGCTGGCTCTGATGTAGCGCATGTGCCCACTAGACTTATTTACACATTCTCCATGTACTTTTTGAGGCCGCTGGAATCCTGAACTTGACCTCTTCCTCGGGGCAGATCCACCCATATTACTCCATCTCAGAGAGCTGAGAGTTTGCCCTCCTCTATTTACCTGGAGACAGACAAGCAATTGCTCACGGTACAGCGATTTTTCAGTCTGAAGACAAACTGTACACAGCAGAGCTGAAAGAGCACTTGTCCTTTGGTTATCTGAACCGAGCTGCATCGCCTTAGCTACCAGGAGCCCGTCACAGAGTTATCAACCCCACGCCGAGGATGCGTCCACTGCGGCTCTGCCACCGCCTCCCGGCGCCGCTCACCGCAGTAGCCGTGATACGGGTCCTGAAGGACACGGCGGCGGGAGCCCGTCACCGCCACCCCGGCCAGCCTCGGGCGACACGAGGGCCCGACACCGCCAACCCGGCTCCTGGGCCGGCTCGGCGCTGCCTCACCTTGACGCGGATCTCGTAGGTGGTGAAGCGGCCGCGGCCCACCCCGACCGTCTGCGGGTTGCCCACGTCGATCTCCAGGAAGTTGCTGGGCGGCCCGTAGGCGTCGTGGAGGTTCTGGGCCTTGCTGATCAGCCGCCGGGTGCCCGCGATCGTCTCGGCCATGGCGGAGCGGGCGCCTTCTCCCCTGAGCCAGCGACCGAGCCCCGAACGCCACTGCCGCCGCCACCCGCGCCGCCCGACCGCCCGCCCCGCGCCCAGCTGACTGCCCGGCAACGCGCACCCGCGCCCACCGCCCGCGCGTGCGGGCAAGGCACGCTGGGTAATGTAGTTCTCGAGGATGCACCGCTCCCTCGAGCCTGGCGCGGTCACCCGCGTTCTGAACTACACATCCCAGAGGGTAATGGGGGCGCGGCGCTCTGGCCGGGAGAGCTGGTTTGTCGGGCCCGCCCGCCCCCTCGGCT
>VZRR01006390.1:13421-90597 GCA_013398015.1 Oreocharis arfaki | reverse complement strand
TCAGGCTGGACATCAGGAGGAATTTCCCCACAGAAAGGGTGATTAGATATTGGAGTGTGCTGCCAGGGGAGGTGATGGAGTCACCGTTCCTGGAAGTTTTTAAGAAAGACTGGACGTGGCACTTAGTGCCATGGTCTAGTCGACATGGTGGTGTTAGGTCATAGGTTGGACTCGATGATCTCCGAGGTTTTTTCCAATCTAATCGACCCTGTGATTCCGTGACCCAGGCGGGAGCTGCTCGCCCAGCACCGGCCGCTCCCTCACGGCCCCGCGGGACTCCATTTCCCAGAGCGCCCCGCGCCCTCGCCGCCACCGCCCGCGGCCGGGAAGATGGCGGTCCTTGTGTCGCCCTTGGCTACTGCGCGCTGCCTGCTGCGGGCTCTGGGGCGCCGCGCCCGCCTGCTCCCGCCGCACAGAGGTCAGTGCCGCCGCCGCGGCCCTCCGGGGCTCGCTGGCCCCGGGCGGGCGACAGGCTTCCGGGGCACCGCGCAGGGAGGGCACCAAGGAGCGGTCGCAGGAGCCGGTGCGTTCCTCTCCTCCCCGTCGTGCCGCGGGTCTGTCCCCGGCGGAGCGGAGGTGGGTGCCGGTGCCAGGCGGGGCAGGCGGCAACCTCTGGGACACGCTCAGGCCCCGCCGCTCTGCCGTGACCTGCCGGTGTCCTCTCATTCCGCAGCCTCGGCTTGTCCGCGACCCAGTCCCAGAGGGGATCCGCCTGCCGGGGTGGCACCAGGAGTCGGCCCCGGTCCCTGGGGGACCCGTGAAGGGTGCCCGTGGCTTCCCGAGTTGGTGATGCCGCTTTCCCCCTGGGAAATAGGACTTCGGTGCGCTGCCTGGTTGAATTCTTGCGGCTGCACCGGGCGCTCGGCGAGGGCGCCGGTGGCTGCCAGCGCTTTGGCCGGGCTTTAGGGTGTCTGAGGGATTGTTCTCCCCCAAGGATCCTCCGGTGTATAACGAACGACAGCTGTGCTCTGTCTTCACAGCCTTGCTTTGAAAGTCGGTTCAGTACACGAATTTATGGGGTTCTGTTAACTCGAGGCTTAGGTTAGGAGCAGAGGTGTTTTTTCTTTAGTGAGAACTCTTCGTCCTCTGCCAGTCTGGCAAGAGTGTGAGAATTCAACTGGTGACTGGTGGCTCCCAGGACTGATAAATGTTCACGTCCACACATTATGTTGTGATTGTACAATATTTATACATCCTAAGAAAAACAGATTAGCACTGCAGTTTGTACTGTAGTTGCATGTGTTTTATTAGATATTGGTCTAACACTTGGACTCTATGTAGTTTGTTTTTTATAACCAACATACTAGAATTTAGAAAAAGTTGTCAGAGCAAATCTAGTGGCCTTAGGCATAGTTTGTCAGCTTCCATGTTAAAGGGAAGGTAGTTCTTGTGTCTGTTGTTTGAGGATGTCAGACTGCAGGGACAGGCTGCCATCATGGAATTGATTTATAATCTTGTTTTTATCATCACTGGTTTGTAGTCTTTTCTTTGTTTTTGTGATCTGCTTTCCACAGTTTTATACCTTTTCCTTAGTTAAAATACTTGACAGGTAGTATCTGTGTAAAGTTCCAATTTCACTGATACACTTCTTGTGTCTTTCCCTACTTATATCTGTAGGTCAGGTTGTTAAACGGGGTGTGCATGGAAGAAATACAAGTAGTCTTCTTTCAGAATAACGTATCAGGCATGTACGCAAAAAGCAGAATTCCAATTCCAACTCATGTTTCTCTAGAAGATACTGTTTCGTATGCTGCCCGAAGGAATGGCCTTTGGTAATTCATCTAAGGTCATATAATGAGACAAAAGTACAAGTCCTTGTCCTTATGTCTTAGCCGCAAACTGCTGCTTCTGAACTACTAATTTCAGCAAGTGTGGGGCTTTTATGAATTTTACATGATATTGGCCTAACATTTTCAATTTGGCAGGTAACTTAGTGTGTGTATGTCCCCCCAATATGGTTGGTTGTATTTTGATTTTTTAAAGCTTTCTGTTAAGCACTGGAAAGTAGATAACTTTTAAAGATTACCTTCTCCTATGTTCTTGTCATTAATCATTGTACAATATTTTGAAAGGAGCATTTGTTTATTTTAGGATTATAAGTGTATTTTTAGCTTTATACTTAGGACATGAGCTCTTTTCCAAGAAGCTTACATGACAAGTCTTTGTTCTTCTGCAGGTTTATTCATGTGCTTAACTTTAACGTGTGTGTTTAATTTATCCAAATCCTTGTACATCATGGGGCAATTTACCTGTTTGAGACAGATTCTGCGAAACTCACATATATGTTTAATAAAAGATGAGACAAGAGGACATTATTATTGTTTATAGGTACTAGCATGGAAAAAAAATTCATTTCTGGTCTTTTGCTACCTTTGCTCCTATTTTCACACAGGAAAATAACCTTTGGAGCTACAAGACTGCACCATTGCCCTTCCTCCTCACTGTGGTGTCATCTGCTTAATCCTGAGTTTAGGAAGGTCTCCGATACCACCATCTGCCTGTTGATGAAAGTGCCCTCTGACTTCCAAGTCGTCTTTTTCTGTCATGGCAGTTGTGTTTCATAGGCAGTTTTAGCAGCTTTGACCAAGAGTTTCAAGGTTTGAAGCAGTTTGGCTTCATTGTGACCCAAACTAGTACTCTGAACTTCAGCTTGGATTATTGAAAACATGACAGTTTTTATAAGTTAGTTTCTATTACTTTTTTTTTCTTCTCTCCACACAAATTCCAGGGTTTGTGAAAAGCTCTCAAGGCAGATTGTGCTGGCAGAGCAGTAATGACACAGATGTGATCCTTGTACCTTGTATTAACAATGATTTAGTAGAAGCTATTCCAGCTTCTTGATTATGACTGTCAGCAAAGGTGGCACTTGGGTGATTTTGGGTACTTAATTTTGATGCAGTTGTAACCTACATGAGTTTGGTTTAGATGCAGTTCTCACACAACTATAGGTTGGAAATATTCTTTATTTTAAAGGCAAACAGTAATTAAGCATTACAGCAAAGTGGAAAGGGAAAGTGTTAATTCTCTGTCTCTTACCTTGGTTACCCTTCTGTGCTCTCAACCTCTTGGCTGCTGTCAGGATCAGTTTTGGTATGCCACTACCCAGCTTCCATCTCAGTTTGTCTTCTTGCATAAATAACTCCAGTGCCTGCCTCAGAAGTGACTGTTACTTTCATAAGCTGTGTCATTGAAACTCGCATTCCTTTTTCTGTGTCACCTGACATCAGTTCTAAGTGACAGTAGAAAAACTCAACAACACACTGATCAGTTTTCCAATTTGCTGCTCTTTTCCAGAGCAGAAAGTCCTTGGAGTTAAGAACAATTTTTGGTTTTTTATGTAGACATTAATTATCTTTGCAGTGGTAAATTAATGTCAGTTTACTGAATATGTCTTAAGTTCCTCACTTGAAAGAAATTTTTTATAATTCCAGATTGGCATTTTTTAAAATAAGTTTTATTTGCTTTGGTGAGATTTTCCCCTCCTATTCTTTTTTTAGGTGTATCACAGTAGGTCTTCACTGCAGCTGTGTCTGTGATCCTTGTATGAGCAAGCAGAAAGGCAAAGGCAAGGAGCTAATTATATGGTTTGAAATAAAGTGAGATTATACTTACATATGTATGTTTTGGGAACAGGAATTTAAGAAAAAGTTGCGCCTTGGTGTCAAATCTAAAGAAGCAGGGAACATTAAATGAACATCCAACACTGTCCTGCACCCTGAAGGTGGGAAAGGTAGATTATGGATAACCATTTGTCTAGTTTTACAGTGTTCTATGTAAAACTAAGTGAACAGTGAACTGATGCTGTGCTTTTCTATAGTTGTATCTAGAACACTTCATAGATATAGAAGACACTTTTTCTGTGTGTGACACTTAAAGATTTCAGAAGGGAACTAATAAAAATTGAGTTGCAGTTTCTGTAGTACAGAGATTAGATAATGAAACAGTAAGAGATAAATGAAAACCTACATTTTGCAATGTGGAGAAGAGGACTGTAGGACTCCAGTTAGTGCACTGAATCATAGGTGGTTCCTATAGCTGAGTGATAGATTTTGCAATCGCTTCCACAATATGCAGGTTAGGACGGAAGGTGCACATTTTCTTCTGTCTCTTAGAATAGTTTATCACTTGTATAGCTACCTTCTGTTGACTTATCTCTAAAACCCCCACATGCTCTTCAGTAGCATCTGTCTTTTTTTTGTGGCTACAGCTGCGAGTTTATCACTTAACCAGTTACTGGGCGAATCCTGGCAGTATACTATAGCATACCCCCATCATATTTAAATCCTAGTGTTCAATATTATTTTAGGAGAACAGTGAGTGATTTGTGCCAGGACACCCTCTGTGGCCATTTGGACACAGTCTCCATCTCTGTCATCTGTTAATGACAGAGTATTTCTTCCACTCCCAGGATAGTTAGCTGTGAGTACATGTAATCTGAGACAAACCCCATGCTTCTGAGCAGTCCTACTGGTGTGCTTTGTCCATGGAAAGGAAGGTTATGAGCCACAAACCCTTTCTTACTCTTAAATCATCTTATTTTATTTTTTTCCTTCAATCCTGTGGTAAGCAGTAGGAACTCGTGGATTTATAGGTATAAGGGGGCACACTGGAGCTCTTGGAGCCGTCAACTTCTATGTATTGCAAGGGCACAGATAGTTCAGAGGTATGGATCACAGGACTGAGGTTGACTTTATTTGGGAGTGGAATGGTAGAAAATAAGATGAAAAAATTTTGAGAGATTATCTGAGCAACCTGGTCTGGTGGGAGGTATCGCTGCCCATGGCAGGAGTGTTGAATCTAGATGATACTTGAGCTCCTTCCAACCTAAGCCATTCTATAACTGTGTGATCTATACCTTTTCCCCTTTTCTTCAGAGGTGGATCCAATTTTGCTGACCTGTTCCTGACAGATTCTCATCAAACTTATTTTTAAATTCACGCCACATCATTGGAAGTCTTACAGTTTCTAGGCTATTAATCTATCTTTCACTACCTTAATTACAGTTATTAAGATATCTGTATAAATACCATTTGCTTTCGTTTTCTCAGTACCCTGTGTGTATCTGGAGACATCTATATGTTTTTCTTCTCTGCAGGTTTTACTCAATTTTTTTTCAATAACAGACTTTCAACTTTCTTTATGTGATCTCTTTAGATAGGGATGAGCTGATTACTCTTAATTCAAAGTAGCAACTCAGTTCCTTCAGGACCAAGAGAATTTGGTGCAATTATTGGCTGCAGATGTAAATGGTGACTCTATTTTTATGGAGAAACTGTTACTTGCAATAAATAAACATAATTTGATCTAATAGTTCAGTTTTATCCTTCTCTTTTTTAATATTCTATCTTTCTTGTAACTATTTAAAACTCTTTTTTGCCTTTTACGGATTCTGTATGTGTTGTGACTCATATTTTAAAAAATAGTCCTTTAAATCTCCATATGCTCTCACATTTGGTTCATGCTTCTCATAACATATCATGTGAAAGTTGAAAAGTGTCTTCCAGGGCAGACTATACCAGTATTGAATAGAACAGGTTGAGGTTTTTTCTCCCATGTGTATTTGTATTGGAGTACTTGTGTTTATTTTATTTTAGTTAATTTTTTCCTCTAATAACTGTAATGATATTGTCTCACTGTCAATTTGTGATCCAGTGCAGCCCTTGGATCTTTTTTTGCGGAGGTACTCTTTAGCTGGTCATTCCCCATCTCCTGAGTTAGTTATTTCCTCTGAATAACCTTCTTTGTCCCTGTTGAATTGCATCCTATTTGCATTAGATTATTTGTCCAGTTTGTCAGAATTTACTTGCCTTCCAGAGCGTCTGCAGCCCTCTCCTGATTTTCTGTTATTTGCGTTCCCAGTCCGTGTACTTTATCTTGCTATATATGGCATGGATGGAAATTCAGGGTTGCACCATGATGAGATCCTGAGCCCTCTCTGAAACTCTACTGCAGAGATATACCTTGTTTAACTGTAGTAATTATTCATTACATATCCTTTTCCAGCTGTTTTGTACCTGCTCAAAAGCACTTTCACTTGCAACTTTCTTTCCTACTTTATAGATGGCAGTGCTATGTGACAAAAGCGGTACTGCAATTAATGTTCTTTTCCTTCACCCATTAAGCGTGATGCCTGATCAGAGAGGAAAACTTTTTGATGTTGTATTGTTCCTGAGGAGCCTATGTTGCCTTTTATTCATGTTGTTACGTTGTTAAGTGCTTTATTAAAAGAAAAAAAATCTTGTTGTAGTTGTTCCAGTATCTTCGGGTGTTCTGAAATTGTGTTGACTGACCTATAAATTTCTGGGTTTACCTTTCTCTGCTTTTCAAAGACAATTTTTATTTTAATTTTCCTAGTGTTTTTGAATCTTACCTGCCTTCAGTGAGGCATCAAAGAAAGCTGTTAGAGGCCATCGTGTTGCTTGGGAAACTTACCTGAAGTATTTAGGAATGGATTTCCTTAGAGCTCACAGGCTTAAAAATACCAAACTATGTAGTCATTGACACGTGTTTTTCCTACACTCAGATTTATTTCTTTTATCATTGCTAAAAATCATGTATTTCTTTATTTTACTTAACCTGTTAAATGACAGTGGAAGCAAAGAAGGTATTTAACAGCTTTTCAATGTATGCTGTTATTTCTGATCTTGATGATTTGGCAAGCCTTCTTTGTAATCTTGTGCGTTCTTTCCTTTCCTAGTTATGTCTTGTTTTATGTCTAGCAATTCTGACTTTTTTCTTTTTAATGTCTTGTTTCTGACAGTATTCCTGCCTGGGCTTGTCCCTGTCTCTTCTAGGCAGAAGATAATGCCAGCAGATCAGGCTGTGGCATTGCAGGGCTTCACAGCTATTGCCTTGCTTAGTGTGTTGTTTCAGTCTTTCAGCTTCCTTATAGAACTCCTGGTTTGGTCTCTTGTTTGTTGGCTTTTAAATACTTTCTGAAGTTTTACCTAAAGAATTATCTATTTAGAGAAATGCACTTGGGAATTTTTAAATGGTTTTACCCCAATTCGAAAAAAAAAAAAAGGTCAAAACTTCCCTTTCAACAGCTCATCCAAATATTACCAACTCTCCAGCTGGACATCTTAGAATGTGTGCTTGTTAATGAAAAAGGAATGTTAAAACGTACTGCTAGAGTAAAGTTAGAAGTTGAGTTAATGGAAAATGAAGGGGTAACCAGTGGTTATATAGGTAAGTCATGTGTATGTCTTTATGTAAACTTTTAGGAGTGTGTGTTGTTTGTAAGGAGATACTTTTCAAAACGTCTGTATTAATTGGCTGCTTTTGTTTTTACAGCCTGCACAGCTCAGGCAGATGAGAAGACACGCCCTGGTACTCCTACAGATGCTCATGCCAGAGCCTTACTGGTTTGCAATGGACCTTTAGAACATTATGACTTTCTGATTAAGCAGGAAGAGCTGAAGAATGATGAGCAACAAAGAAGAGTTGTGCAGCACCTGCAGAAATTGCATGAGAGCCTTAAAGGCTACAGCATTGAATCAAAAAGTGTTCTTTCAAAGGTGAGGTTTATAATGATAAAAATATTTTTTGCATTTATATTTACTCATGAGAATGTGTTTAAAATGCGTACATTTCTGTCCAGAGCTCAAATTTTATTTTTGCAAATGCATCTTTCCAGATAGGTCATTCTTCATGTTTCGGTTTTTCTTTTTACTTTTTTGGTTTGTAAAATCCAGTGGCACTCCAGAAGTAACCGAGTTAAAATGTTATTGAAATAATTCTGTAAGAAAATCTGATATGGTTTTAGTTATGTCCACTGCCTGCGCTTCCAGAAATGTCATTTGGCTGTAGGAGAGAGGGGCCTAAACCAGGTTTTAATTCTCAAGCACTGGTATTATACTTGTGTGTTTGGATTACATAAACTGAACACTGATGTTTTGTGTTCTAACAGATATTCCACAAGTAATTCCAAACTATAATATTTATCAGACATGACTTTTAAAAACAATTCTTCTCCATGTTGCTAGTTTCTAGGTGAAGTAAGGAAAGAAGGCGTAGGTATAATCTGCACCCTTGTTGTGTTTTTGGGAGCATCACAGTTTCTTTTCAAAGGATTTACAAAAGTTTGTGCATATCCCTGTTGGACATTGCCTTAACAATCATAGTGCCTCAGTATTCGTAATGTTGTTAGCCTGCTGTTGCATCTCTGTAACTTTTCCCTGAAGCTCTTGACACAATGTTTTCAATACTTTCTTTGACAGTATTTTCCATGTTTCTTGTTTTCATGCTGTTATTCTCAGATTGCTGTTCTGATGGCCTTGCACCTGCAAATATTGATAGCACTGGTATGGCATGTTCTCATGGGAAGCAGCTAGAACTGGTGTCGGAGTTGCCCCCTCCGCTTTCCTTGCCTCTTGTTTTGTAGATTTGAGTTTATATCCCAGAAAACCAAATGTAGCACCCAGCAAAGCAGATAAGACATTTTGATCTTTTCTGGCAAGATGCTTTGGACATTTGGATATTAAGTTCTAAAAGCACTGTCCTGGAGAATAATTTTGAGAGCTGACTTGTGTTAACTGGAGAGCCCCAAATCATTGTTAGTTGCTAGAGCAGCTGTTTCATAATGACTTTGTAGATCAAGCATTATGTGCGCTTGTTATTTACTGATTCTTTGATTGGGAAGTGTGAATAGGGAAGAAGGCTCGTGTTACAGAGAACAAATACCAATCTTATTCTATTTAGGAAATGTGATGCTACTTTGTCCCTACGTAACAGAGCTAATTGCAGTTAAGCCAGACTGACACTTTCTTACTTAAATGCCGTTTTTCACTTGAGAATGTGTTTTTCACTACTTCCTTTAAAGCATTCCACTTCTTCATTTTAACACTGCTTTGATTTTAAACCAACTTTTAAAAATTGTTGCATGGCTCATTGATGGAGCTAATGAGTCAGTGAGATGCAGCTGAAGAACTACTTGCTACTAGGGGAAGTGTTGTTGCAGTTGGAGGTTTTTCTTCTAGAGTTCGATATTTTTATGGAAATCTTAAGCCTGATAACCAGGTTGAACACTGTAGGGCTGTGCCATACATCAAAACCCCAGAAAAGGAGGAGAGCAGTGGCTTTTGCATAAATCTGTCAAAGTCTCCTAGCTTGTGTAATTAAATGAAATCGTTACTCAGGGAGAAGTCACAACAGCTTTGTTTCTCTTCTGCTATCTTTGAGGAAGCAATTTGCCAGTTCAGACAGAGCTCCTTGTGAGATCAAATGAAGCCAAACAGATCATGGTTTAAATTCTAGTGCAGGCCAGGTTTCGCTTCAGCAAAGTTGTAATCAACATCTTAATGAAAGTTTCCCCAGAATAAGTCACAAATGCGACTAAGTAGTTGGTAATATCATATGCTTATCATATGTTTGCATCTGTTAAGGAGTTTCCTAAGTAAGCAAAATACTTGGTTTTCTATTACGGACTTTCAGCACAGCGATGCTGCTGCAGGCTTGGTTCAGTTAGAGCTAAGGCTTTTCATGCCAAGAAGAGGTGGTGGTGAGTGCTGCTGTCTGGAGTTGGCCTGGGTTGAATCAGATTTGTGTAGGTTTATGGGTGGAATTTGTTCATGTGAGCAGTAGAAGGCTCCTCGAGGAAATACTAATGATACAGGGCACAGGTAAATCCTGTATTCATGAACAGCTTGTTGGCATTGTCCTCTCATGGAGGCTGGGTATTTAGTAGCTTCGAATATTCTCATGTTTTTGTGATAAAACCATTGGATTTCCTTTCTTTTTTGTACTTAGTGAGTTTTAATAGATGTTAATGAAACAACTTGATGTATTTTAAATTAATTTGGGATTTATTTTGAAAAAATAAAATACTTTATCAGTTATACTTAGTATTTTGTGGGTTGACTTCCTGCTTTTTCAGGAGGTTTCTAGCAACTTGAGTAGCCCACCTTCAGTATGAAATCTCCTGTATTGAGAAGAAATTAATCTACTGGCAGCTTCTTCAAAATAAAAAAACCAGTGGTGCTTGGCATTTCAAGTGTGCTCATTTTTCCTGGCTCTGCCATTGAAGAGAATGTGGTTGAGAGGTTGCAGTGAAGAAAAAGGGGCTGTGGAAGAGAAGCGTCTCTCTACCAGCCTCTTCTGTAGTCTGATAGTCCTTATTTTATTGCCTGATTTCTTCTGTGGTAGAATTGCAGAAGCCTTTTCCAAAATAGCAGTTATTCCAGAAATAGAAACTTCTGGCACTTCTGAACCATTACAAGAATGGTCTGCTTTGGTTTTAGCTTTGTTCTTCTTTTGTCACTTTTTATCTAAATAGTTTTATTCACTAAAATATGGTAAAAGTATGATTAGGGAGCAAATATTTATATCAGATACAATAGAGGCCTTTCAGGTTTTTTTATCCAAAATGCTTGTATTACCTCACAGGCCAAACCTTTCTGAAATGAGTAGTCTGGGGCACACAGACACACCATGACACCAGCCATTTTCTTCATGGTAATAAAACTCTATTTTGTTATGATGTAGGTTTTTTGGGGCATCAGCTTAGAATGAATCTCGGGGGAAAAAACAATTAGTCTTGCTGCCAACCAAGTAGGCTTCTGTTTTTCAAAATTACTCCTCAAATTTGAACAAGGACTTTGATCTTCAACTTGGTGAAAGCATGGCCTTGTGTGTTGAGATATTTTGAGATCCTCTGAATTGAAGTTCAAGGCCGTAAGAGTTTGCATAGACATTTCAGATCTCCAGCCTTTCAAAATAATACCAATTGGGACATCTTAAGAGTTGTTGAGTTGCTGTACTAATGATTTGAAATAAGCTCAATTATAAGTGAGGTCATGTTTTGAAAAGAGGTATGAACAATAGTAAACACCATTCAAGACCTTGAAAATGTCTTCAGCTACAACAGCAGCCAAAAAGGAGGCCTGAAAGAGTGGGAGAAAGAGGCAGTTTTGTTAGCTTTTAAAAAAAACCCAGCCCGCTGTTGGGAGACTTGTCTCTTGAATTTTGCATATTTTAATTAACCATCTTAGTACTGACTGCATTTTCACTTAGAAGTTTTTCCAATCAGGGTGTAAATATTCCCAGGAAATGAGTTGCTTGCTTCTGGTGTCTGAGCATGGGAGAATGTGGGAAGACATTGCACGTTACTAATGATATTCTCCCCTTCAAACTCAAATTTTGTGCATCACTTAATATCTTTGGGTTAGTATCTTTTAGATATTGACTTTAACATCCTTAAATCTTACCATTGTTGCCAAAGAAAACATGTTGTCAACAAATGTAACATTATTATACTGAGACCCCAAATGTACCTCGGAATAATATGGAAATGAGCAAGGAGAAGCTTATTAATTTATTTTGTCTTCCTATGTTTCCTACTTTTCTCCCTTTCCTGCCTGAAATAAAGTAGACTGTCCTTGTTTTAGGGTGACTGGAGGATCTTCTGCATTAGGTCCCTCCACTCTTTGCAGAGTGTGTGTTTGAATAGAACCAAGATCAGTCTTCTGCTTTCTTTGCCCCCACATACCATTGACTTTCCTGACTGCTTGCCGTGCTTTAAATTGAATCAAGAGCATTGATGGGATTTTATCAGCAATCCTAGTGGAAGTTGCCCTTTTTCTTAGACAACTTCTAGACTATAGAAGATGCATTAGAATAATTTTTTAAAAAGAAAAAAAAAATCCGTTTAATGGTCATGCAAAATATCTTGTGACTGGTAGGTCTGAGTTTTCAGTATTAAAAATCTACTGATCAAGTTTTACTTTTTTGAAATATATGTTAAGAAAAAAAACCAAACCAACCCAAGAATATAAAAACAGATTCTTAGAGTTATACAATACCTGACAAGAATGAGGAAGTCATTATCCTAAAGCTGTCAATAGTGTGATGTTTAGAAATATATGTCAAATATTTCCTACAAACTTCTTTAATTGCTGCAAGAGGACAAGAGGTTTTCTGACATTTGATTTGTTTTTAGAGATTATCAGCTTCAGCGAATATGTTTGTATCTGCCACAGTATCCATCCTTTTTAGCAATCAGATATTGCTCAAAAATTGCTGTCTTCAAAGGGAAACTAATTTCATTTTTTAGATAAACCAAAAAGTTGATTTAGGCTTCTATGGAGCCCAAGCCATTATATTTGTTTCCTTCAGTCAAAAATCCCTTTTTCTGTAACATGTTATCTAAAAATAAGTATGCCTAAAAAGACAAATATTAAGAGAGTTAAATGTAATTAATAAGAACTCTACAATGAAAAAATTGGTATAAAAATGTAGGCATTAATATTTGTTCTGGTTATATAACCGCTGCAAAAGCAAGTACTCCACACATTGATTTGTTTTTCTAGCTCTGTGTCATTCCTTGTGAAACTGCAAATCACATTAATACAGCCTTCCTGTATTCAATTCAATTCAACAAATTGAATGTGATAGTCTTTTATATTGTTAAAATGATTGTTGTTAATATAAAATTAAACCGGAAGAAATTCCTTTGAAAGTCTCTCATTTGAATTTTTGTCTGTTTCTCCTTTTTTCCTGTAACTTTGAGCATCAGTAGTTTTATTGAGTGCAAGCTCTTAAAAAGTACACACTGAAAAATATTCAACAATTAAATTGTCTTACAATGCTTTCAAAGTACTAGCAAATAGTTGCAGCCTTGTCAATTAATGGAATAGTTTCCAAACATCTGAAACCCTTTCCAGGCACAGAATGATGATACAAATTTTTGATTACCCTATTAATAGAGATCTGAATTAAATCTAAAAGGGGCTCTTATGTAAGAGCCATGCTTGCATATTTTCTGAGTGAGCTGGTACTATAGACCTGAGATGCTACCCTTCTACTTTTTGGTCATGCATTTTCTTTCATATTTAATTAGTGTTTTGTACTGACTCCTCTATTTCTTTAACATGGCACTGAATTTTGAAAAAGTGCTTTAGATTCAAGTTATTTAGAATTTACCCAGCTCCAAATGAGACCACAGGGTTGCAATTTTAATTTTCCTCTGTGTTGGCTCAGCCCATAGAGCTCTGAAAGTGGAGCACTTTGAAATAAGCAAATACTCTTCTGCAGTGTTTTTTGTGGATGTCAATTCAGTTTCATGGATTTGATTGAATTTTGTTGAGATCTCCAGTTTTTTAGAAATTGTTTCTTTTTAGAATTATACTTGGAAGTGGCTATGCACAATGCTGGGGGAAAGGGAAGGAGGACTATTTCGAATTGAAAGTCTTGGCATTACTGGAAGTTTTTCCATAAAAATATATACATGAGTAAAATAGAATAAGCCATCAGGTGTCGTAATACATGTCCTGAATAATATTAAGAAATTTAAAATTTTTAAGCAATATTCATTCCAGACAAAAGTAACTCACTTGAAAAAATGGTTAATAAAAGGCATACTTTGAAAATACATTTTTTGTATGTTTATATATTTATACATATACAGACATGCATGTGTATGTAGGTACGTATTTTTACTGTGACTCCATTGATTTTAATAATGTTTAAACCAGAGATGATTCTGCATTTAATATTCAAAGCTGGGAGAAAGAGGACATACAATGTTTGTGGGCTTTGCAGTACTGATTTTCTAAATCCTAATAGTTTATCTCTTTAGCAGGCCTGCTCTAATAGGTATTTAGTGCATATATCTGTGGATAGTACAATACTCCTTAACTTTATATCCTTTTTTTCTAGGACTTTTTGTTCAAATGGCTTAATGAGGGAAAGGATTTGATGATGGTGGATTTGGAAACATTAAATCACATGTGCTTGGACTGAGGATAGGGATATTTTCACAATGATCTAAAAAAACCCCAAAATCCCAAATCTCAAGCCCTGCATGTGTGTTTTGCTTCTTTTACAGAATTTGCACAATGATAACATTACTTACAAATTCTGAGCTAATGATTTATTCAAGGTTACACTTTACTACCTAATGCTACTGTGGTGGTTAAGTGTAGCTGCTTTCTTACTTTATCACAGCCATGTGCTTGCTTTTATTTTGCCTCGTATCTACATTTACTCTTTTTCTCTTGACTTGCAGCTCTTTGCCAAAACCAACCCCCCAAAAGGTCTTTATGTCTATGGAGATGTTGGTAAGTTTCATTTGCATCCAATGGAATTATTTCTAGATGCATGTCTTTTCAAATTCTGAAGTGTCTAAAAGCTTTATGTAGCCTTACTGGTTTAATGAATTTTACAGGATTTGTTTTCTTCCACATTATGATGTTATTTAGTATAGTTACACCCTGAATGCTGGAAGCTGTTTGATTGGACCACATTACTATGTGTCATTGTTTTCAGCGTTACCCATTCACTAATATTTAAGAATGCAATTTAAGAATTTGGGAAGTAACTGTGGGAGAGAATTCATATATTCTAATTGCAACAGCTCAGCATGAAAGCATACTTGCTTTCCAAAGGAAGTACTAACATGTTTTATGGATGTATGGGGAGTAATTTGTGCAACTTTTGGGCCATCTCTGTATGAATCGAAATTTTAAAACAGAAAAATAAAAATGCAGTTGTTCCAAGTTTTTGAATGGAAAACATAACTGTTCCTCACAGCAGTCAGGTCTTGTACTTACTCTGTGGAAAATTACAGTTTCATTAGTGCCAAGCTAACAAACAATCATTACTGTAATCAGTACATACTGCTCTTAAATTAACTACCTGTTGAATGTTTTTTGTTGTTCTTATTTGAAGGGACAGGAAAGACAATGGTGATGGACATGTTCTATTCTCACTTAGAAGTAGAAAGGAAAAAGAGAGTCCATTTTCATGGCTTCATGTTGGATGTACACCAGAGTAAGTGCAGACTCAGGTATTGACAAGAATTTTATGAAATACAGTATCTACTGTAAAAAGTCTGTCTCATATTTATATTAATCACTGTAATTTTATTCAAATATGTAAGTATAAAGAAATGTAAAAAAATTAGGAGAAAAGTTAAAGTGTTTTAGCATTGTCTGTCATACCAGCATAGATATTATTTGCATATTATTTCTCAAGTATCTTTTCTGAAAGAAAAATATACATACCTGATTGTATATATACCTCGAGTGTATTGTTTAGAATGAAATCCTTAACTAAATGTTTTCCAGGTACCAATTAGCTTTTTATGAAATCTTAAAAAGGCAGTTGCTAAAACTGGAAATGTAAAGGTTAAACTCAATCTGTATTTTGAATAAGCAATCACTAAATCAGATATAAATGCCAAGGAGAATGGGAACTATCCTGGTTGACTAACTTAGTAAAACTGTCAGTAATTTAGAGGAAAAAAGCGATAGAAGGAAGTGCATCCTAAGTTTCAGAAAGTTTTCTGATCAGCTGAATAAGGTGCTTTGTTTTGACAGAGGTGCTGTTCTAGATATTTTAAAACTTGCTTCTGTTTCTAAGTTCTATGACCTTATAATACTGTCAAGTAGTTAACTATTGCTGTATTTTAGAAGTGTTGTGACAGCTGCATTTTTCTTGGGAAGCTTTCACTGGTGTAAATAACTCAAGCCACTTTTTACTGCCCACTTTCCTATCATTGCTGTGTTGCTTTTGAGATTTTATGTTTCCATTTCTTGTCATTTGTGCTTAGTCTTAACAAAAGTAACTTCCTTCTGCAGGATCTTTTTTTTCTGAATGTTTGTTTATAGTCAGATGCAATACAATCCATGAGACAGTAAAATATGGATTTAATAATCTTACCTTGTGCCAGTATCATCATCTTCACCTTTTAAAGTATAACTGTGTTGCTACATCTACGTTCTTTTAGCTAAATGAATTCTAAGAATACCTTCAGAGCAAGATAAAACTGCAATTTGTATCAGTTTATGGAAGATAAAGTATTGGTGCATAGCATTCAAGAAGTTTTTGATTTTTGTTTTACATATTTCTAAACAAAATACAAATCACAAAATCTTTGCGCTTTTAGCTCCACTCTTGCGTGGATGTGGTTAAAAAGTGGTTTACCCTCTTGGAACTGGATAGAGTTTGAAGCTTTCTTATTTTTACTGGACCAGTTTACTTTTTATTTGTTAGTTAAATAATTTTGTTCTTCCCGTCTTAGAAAAAGAAATAAGAAATATTTGTTCTTTTCTGTTTTGTCATCTAAGGAATACATCGCCTTAAGCAGAACTTGCCAAAGAGAAAAGCAGGATTTATGGCCAAATCATATGACCCAATTGCACCAGTGGCAGAGGAAATAAGCAAAGAGGCTGCTCTGCTGTGTTTTGATGAGTTTCAGGTAAGAGGTCATAGATTACTCCTTCACTTCAAGAGAAACTTCATGAAATTACTTTTGATCTTAAAATATGATACTTGTTACTGCCAGTATAGTATTTGATTCACTGGCCGGTAGTGACCTGTAGAAGTTCAAGAGTAGAAGTCACTTCATAGTTTTGAAGATGGTGGGGTTTGGGGTTTTCTTCCACAGGAGATAAGATGCAAGTTAGCAGTGTAAGTCCCCTTACAGTGCTTTTGTTTACCATCTAGTCACTGATCATACCAGGAGGTATTAGAGTTTGTGTAGAGGCTCATGGATACTTCAGGGCAGGGACCATCATCCCGTACTGAGTCTGTACAGTGCCACCTGATACTTGCATGCCACTGATCCTCGCCTTTGTACTTCATATAATGCAACGAACACTCCCAATGTGATTAAGGATTTTAAGAAACTTCTATTGAATTACATGTGAAAATTAAAAATAAGCTTATAAAATGATCTTTGCCCAAGCTAACTTGATTATTTAATTTGTTTTATACAGCTTGTGAATTTTGTTTTAAGGGCATGTCACAAACTTGAATGTAAAATTCTTTATAAAAATGTTTAATAAAAAAATGAGAGGTATTTGGCAGCTTTAACCAGCTGAATTTTTTTTTAAATTCAGAGAGAAAACGCAGAGCAAGATAACATATTTATGTTAGTTCTCAAATCACCAGTAGTAAAATAATCTATTAATTGTAAGTTGTCTGTTATGATCTTAAATTAGTACATTTTTGAAATGGATGGAGCAGTTTATATCTCCTAGCTGTTGTTTTGCAAACCTGCATGCTTGAGGAAATAACTGTTCTATGGTCAGCTCCCATGGAGGGAATTTTGGTCAAGTAACAGTTGTTCTTGTTTTTTTCTGTTGCATTTTTCAAGCAGGGGTGGTCCTTTGATCTGTGGTTTCAGAAGGTGCGGGGTCATTGCAATTGCTGCTGTTTGATTGTTTAGTTTGTTCTTTGTCTAGTGAATATGATTATGCCGGGCTTCCAAAACCTGAGTGTAGAATCTAAACACAATTGTACTTACACTATGAAGAAATGGGAAAGTTTGGAGAGGGAAGTGTTAACTGTCATGGCATTAAATGCTCAAATGGTAGAATGAGGCTGTACCATGTATTAGTGTAAATACCTGCTTGTCTGTATAAATGCTCACTGCTTTCGTGTTCCAGTATTGGGGTGTTTCCGGATTCTGTCATGTTTTCACATTTAAAGGGAGAGACTATGGTATCTTTGGTTCCCAAGTTGATGGCCTGCTCCCCCTGCTGACTTGCTTGAGGTACACCAATGACTTCAGTTGTAAAAATCACCTGTTTTGTTGGACTGTCACAGTTGAGAAATTATTACAAGAACTATTCTTTAAAATGTGTTTCCAAGACTTTGCATTAATATGTGAATTTTTTAAATCTACTTGTTCTGGGTGTACTAATTCTTTAAATTCACAGATTTCTGAATGGCTGGATTTCTTGCTTGATTTTTTGTAACATGGAACTCTGCACTTGGTTTTGCCTATTGAAGAGGAGTTCCATCTTTCTGAAATTTTGCAAAAGGCACTGAATTTGGGTTAAGAAACCCTCTGCTTAAATAATCGTAAGGTAGTGCAGTGACTGGAAGATCAGCTCACATGGTGACACAATTAACATTAATAATAAGGAGCAGTATTTAATTCAGGATGTTTGCAGCTGATTTCTGCAGTGGAGATCATGGCTTTATTTCCCCACAGTCTGATTTACTTGTATTTAAAGAATTGCTAGATTGTAATGGAACTGGAAAGAGATGCAGGCTCAGAATACACACTGCTCTGACTTGTGGACAAAGCAACTCTCTGTTTTGACAGATGAAAAGTGGGGTTGCTTTTGCAAAATAATTGTGTGTGGAGGCAACATGAAAATACTATTGAGATTTGCTTTAAACACTTCAAGTTGCTTTCGGATGCCTGCTGAATGAAAAAAAGGAGAATAAGTTGAAATTAATTATTTATTTATCTTAAGAACAAAATGGATGAGTGATATTTTAAACAGGGACAGCAAAACATTTTATTAATGCTCATATTTCAGAGGAAATCAAATGCAGAACTTCAGAAGACAAAAGCATTGCTGAGGTTGTATTTTCCTCATTGACAGTGGGCTAAAGCAAAACAGAAGTCTTCTGAAGTGAATCGTCCTGCAAAGCCCAGAGAAAGCAAGTGAAGAAGTGACTAATTGATCTAGAAAAATATTTAAGTACCTCTTTTAAAAGTAATTTTCTGTGTTCCAAAGTATTGTTGTATTTAAAAAAAAAAAAGTTTTATTGTTGCTTTGTGCAAATACTGTGTGGTGGCCAGGACCTCAGTGATGGCACTGTGCTTCTGTGTTTGTCCATTTTGAAGCAGGATTTTGTCAGCACTTGCCTGAGCCCCAGGCTCTCAGGTTATTAAAGCATCACTATGTCGTGCTGATCTTTGTTATACAGTTTGCTGGAAATATTAAAGTCTTTTTTTAATTACAAAAGTCTTAAGCCATTCTAAAAATGTTTTCATTTTGAAGAAAACCCTTAAAATTAAGCCATTTGTAATTATGGTATCTCAGAACACCAGGGTGGCTAGCCGTGACCAAATAACTGTACACAGGTAATTAGAAGCTCTAATTTTGGCACGGGACTGTAACCTTTGTTAGTATTGATAATGAAACCAGAGTCCCTCCTTCTTGGGAAGCTGAGTGATCATGCAGAGTTAGCCTTTAGGTACCAGTGGCACCATTTGGACTACAAAAGTGAACTAACAATTTAGGGAGTTTTTACTAACCTGCATTCTATTAAAAGCCTCTAATAAAAATTAGGCTCTTATTTTCGTGCTAATACTAATTGCTGATAATACATGCTTATGTTTGTCATTCATTACGTGGAGCTGTACCAATCAGTGGCTGACTGAGTCTCAGGCACTTACACATGTAAATTAACTGTTCATCTGGTGTCTTTCCTTTTTTTTTCTTTTTTTCTCTTAAATGCTAATGAAATTTCTTCATTCTCTCCTCTAGCAGGCTCTCCTTATTGGTAATTTGTAGCCTTTTGCTTTTATTGTCAGTTGCAATAAATGCCAGATACAGTAGAAACCATGGGAACTTACAATCCTTTAGTTACTGTCTTCTACCTGCTTTACCTTGTAGAAATTTTTTTATCTTTCTTCAAATATATTAGATAAAAAGAGCTCATATTTGCATCCTGGTCCTCAAAATGGCTCTTGCTTTTTGACAGAACTTTCAAGAGGGTTTTTTGTTGGTTTTTGTTATTGTTGTTTTGTTTTGGTGTGTGGTTTTTTTCCCTTTTTTTGTAATGGAGCTCAAAATTCTGCATCAAATAACAGTTGTCATCAATAAGAGAATGTTATTGTTTTGTTTTATGTGAGCATTAATATTCCTTCGTTCTCTGTTTTCTAAAGGTAGCATGCTTTGTAGTCCTATTAAACAATAAGGTTTGTGACAAAATTACTTCCATAATTGATTTTTAAAACTTGGCTTTTAGGTGTGCTTTGTGGTACAAGAAATTCACTTACCCCTGAGATTCACATCTGTAGTGATTCCTTGAATGTCTTGTTTTCTTAGGAATGGGAGAAGTTCCTAAATTTTAGTATCCAGAAGAAATAATTTATTGATAAGTGAAACATAAGCAGGTGTATTAAACATATAGTACCATAGTGAATTAGTATTTTTTTTTTCAATATCTAATCTTAGGGAGCAGAGATATGCAAATCTGAGGCGTATGTTACAGATTGTGTAAAAGTTTGGTTTTTAAAAAGGAAAAAAATCCCTATTAAGGCACTCCTAGAACAAAATGGAAGGAATCTTTGGAAGAAGGAAACTAGTGTTTATATACAGTTCATTAGGAAAATTATTGCTTCAAAACTAGCTGCCAGAAATGTAACCTAAGTCTTTTACCTAAGTCTCTCTCTCTCTTTTTTTTCTGCCCAGAAAAGTCGTTTAGAAATGGGAGAATGATGGGGGATGGAGTGGTGTGGAGTAGAAGAAAAAATTAGGCTGGTTGAAAATCTTTCTGCCCACGTATGGCCATCACATCATACACATCTAAGGTGGTGAAAGCACAGCAGTCTGTCAATCTTTTGTGTAATGGGTGTGTATAACTCCCAATATGCCACCACTGGTTTATTTCCTCAGAACTGGGGTCTGTTTTGGCAAGTCAAAATGCAACAAGTGTCTTTATAATAACCACAGGGACTGCAGGAGAATCAAGTGTAATGATCATAAAGGTGGAGATCAATAATGATCATATTAAGGTGGAGAATCCCTGTAAAATATGAATTGCTGTTTTTTCAGAAAAACTTCTTTTTTTTTTTGTTTTATTTTTACAGCATTGTTCCTGTATCCTTTTATTTCTTGGTACTACAAAGCAAATTTGTTAAGCTAAAATTAAGATACGTAAAGAAATTTTACTTAATGGCTTATCTTTTAGTCATTTGTTCTTCCTTACCCCTCCCCAGTATCACTTGTCCTACCCATTTTTATTTTTCATTCGTATTTTGTGCCTGAAGGTTAGAAGAGGCTGACTGTGCTGGAAGTGACTGCCTGCCTTTTGATTATTCATGGACAGTAATAGAAGGCACTTAAAAAGAACAATGAAATTGCTTATTTTTGTGATGGGCCATCTGTTGAATTGTTTTTTGCAACAATCACACAATAGTATCTATGTCATATCATTCTATTTTCAACAGCAGCTGATTATGTATAGTTGGCTACTTGTCTTTATTTCTGAAGTCCCATGACCATTTTAAATTCACCTCTGCAAACCTTTGCCTCAAAGGTAATAGAAATGTAAAACAGCCGATGTGTATCTCTTTCTATCTTCTGTTTTTTTTTCATGTTGTTCCTAATTAAGTAGGCTCTTAAATGTTTAGGTCTGTTTTCTGTGTCTCCCACCTGTAGTTTTATAATAGAAGTTAACACAGAATCATTTAGCAATTGGTAAAGAAATGGTGGAGTTCCGCAATAAAGAGTGGGCAAGTTTTGAAAGACTGTGGTACATTCACTGCTTATTAATTATCCCTTTTATTTTTTTCTCACCAAGCAATAATTAGAATCTTTTTCCATGGCTTTCACTAACAAGCATTTTCCTAGCTACAAAGCCACTTGCAGATCTATTGCAGCAGAAGCTGAAAGCAAGATAAAACAAATGTGTTGTCTTCTCAGGTCACTGACATTGCTGATGCCATGATTCTGAAGCAGCTTTTTGAAAATCTCTTCCAAAATGGGGTTGTCGTTGTGGCAACATCTAACAGGCCGCCAGAAGGTAAAAACAAACATTCTACCAGTATTACCCAAATCCAATGAATCTCAGTATCTTACAAAACAATTGTATTTCTATCATACAGTATTTAATACTAATGAACTCTGTAGTCTGCAAGAATCAGAGATATTCCAGCAGGTCCCCCGCTTTTTATTGTTCTTAAGGAAGAAAGGTTTTTCACTAAATCTTTCTTCTCCTTTATCTCAGTGTTCCTTCCTCAACTACTCTCAAAACCTTCTGTGTCTTCTGATCTCCTCTACTCTGTCCAAACCAGTGAGAGGGTATTTGGGGACAGGGTGGTTGAGGAGGTGTAAAATACCAGCTGTTTTGAATGTGTTTAAGGATAGGAAAAGAGCAAGTCCTGCAGAAGAGAGGGGAAATGAGATCACATTCCTTCCCAGTTTCTAACTCAGAAGCTTGCAGATTTGTCCACCAGCCTGAAGGAGAGCCACTTATCAAGATGCCATTCTTACACTCTTACAAGCTGGTTTGAGGGAGTTACTTAAGTGGAGAGTTGTTTGCATTTCTACCTCTCTTTTTAGAGTGACTAGCTAAATAGATCTTTCTATGAAGTCCCCAAATCTGCATGGGTTTTAATCAAGCAGTAACTGTAATTTTTTTTAGAGAAAAATGTTTGTATTGTATAGCATTAGCAGTTAGCGTAAACTTTTATGACACTTCAGACAGATCAATTTCAAATACTGAAGAGTTACCTTAGTTGTTAACTAATTACCATTTTTTTCCTACCTGAGTTAATTGAGAAAAAGACAATCACTAACGATGTGCAATTCTACAATGAACCTTATCTTAGCAAAAAATTAAAAAAAAAAAAAAAAAAGCCAAAAAGCCCCACCCAAATGTTTTTATTTGGGGAAAAATAATTTCCCATTGGCTTATTTTGCTTTTTTGACCAAACAAGATGAAATCGTACCTACTGTAGTTGGGTTGACTACAGGCAGACTGAATGCTGGTGCTTTACTCACTTGAGAGCCATCTTTGGGTTTTTTGAAGCGCTGCTCTTTGAAGTTCAGGAGAATTTTTTATCATAACTTGAAGACTGTAGCCAACGTTTTAAATTGAGATGTCATTTCATGATCTTCATTGTTGCATGGGTGTTTTGAATGTATATTAAGTCACTGTATCAACCTGAAAAAACATCCACCTGTATTAATTATTCCAGAGAACGTCAAGAGCAGCATCTCCAGAACTGTGCTGTGTTACAGTCCAGGTCTTGGCTGATGCCTCTCTCTTCTTTGGTCACTATTCCTGCATGCTCACAGTGTGTCTGACATCCCCCTGCAGGAAAGAGAGCTAGGTTGGTGTAATATGCCACATCTAGGTTTAAGACTGAATGGAGAGATTTGTTTCTTGTGGACACGAAGGGGAAGAGTGGCTTTTTCATTAGAGACCAGATGTGCCCAGCTGCTGACCATTAGTGATACATGTAACTGTGTTGAACTGCCCCAGGGGAGTATACTGAGATTGTATTTGAGGAGTTCTGGCTTCATTTCTCCACCAAAATTACTGTTTATTTTTCTGATCCTCACGAAACAGAGACATGATACAAAGCTCACAGCCCTATTAGCTAGAAGAACTAATGGGAGTAGTTGTCTTACACTACATGTTCGCTAATTTTTGCAAGTAAATATGCAATTGATTGCTATATCTTTTAACAAATGTATAACCATCCTGGTTTGCTGAGTTGGGAATGAGCATGATACATGGCTTCCTAGAACTTTGTTAGTGATTAGGGTATGGAATCGCCTTTACTGATAGTTTTTCTAAATGTTTCTGTGTACATATGCAATTTTGTGAAAACCCCTCTGTAGGTGCCTTGTTGGTGTCTCATGCATGCAGCATCTTCTGTCCACCGTGAGGTGTTGGTAAAGCATAAAAGCTTTAGTGTAGCTGTAGCCTTCAGGCCTTGTGGGGAATATAAGGGATAATCATAACCTGGCATGTGCTTTGTGTGGAATTTTGGTGGTATCTCTGCCAGCTGTCTATGTTTTCTTATTCATTCCTTCCGTCAGTTATAGGTGCTATGCTGCCTTTTTATAAGGCTTCCAAATATTAATGAAACAGAGCAGCTCATGATACAATTTGAAGTGACTGTGTTTTCAAAGAAGAAGTGATTCTGTTATGAACTTGTTGGGCAGTCGGATAATTTCCAGAGAAGAAAAGTTTATGTTGTATAAATATATAGAGATACGTCAGATGAAAAATGCTGCTTTGGAGTCCCTTTTTGTTAATTTGTATTTTGTTTGATGATGCAGATCTACATTTTGTTACATAACATGCAAATTTTTTTCTTTATTCAGTTATATTTTTAGCAACTTCGCCTAAGTTTACGTATTCATTTAATTTTCAGTTTTTTGGCCTTAGGTGTGATCCTTTTTCTTGCTTTTGAAGAGGAGGTGTACCTGGCAGAATTGCTAGAAGATAAAATGTACCACAGTGCACTGAGCAAGAATGATGCAACTTTGTAAAGACAAATTGTGTATTTTTAGTTTATGTGGGGTTTTTGCCCTCTGCCAAACACTTGGGTTTAGCAGTTGCGTAGTTTGGCCTTACAATCTATATCAATGTGTACCCAGCATTACAAATGTTTTTTATACCCTTACTTTAAAACAGATACTACTCTAATTTCTTCTGGTAGAATTAGTTTTATGTCATTAGAGATCTAAGTCAGTTTTTGCTTCCTGCCTTTTTCACACTTTCTCAGGATGTTCCTTTCTTCCTTAAGATTGTATTGAATTTTCATGTAGTAAACAAAGAGAAAAGGATTTTAGCTGTCTGTTTTTGCCTTTTGTTCCTCCTCCTGTCTCTAGCAACACTGAGTTTTATTTGATAGACTAGAAGACAAGCCAATGTTATTAAGACTAAGTAGCAAAATGGTACTGATTTCCTTTCTTTCAGATCTCTATAAAAATGGTCTTCAGAGGGCTAATTTTGTACCATTCATTGCTGTGCTGAAGGTAAGGAGAGCCACTTGTTCAATGCTTTTCAGTTTTGCCTGCTTTATTAATAAATTTGTAGAAGATTTGTGGAGGATTGTTTTGTTGCAAGTTTCTAGATTATATATATCTGCTTTAACTATTTAAAGCAAAACTATTTGAAGGTAAGGCAAGAAGGGACTTTTTCCTCCTGGAATTAACATGTTTTTAAAGCTGGACATTTTTAGCATGACAAAAAGTTATCTTTTTGATTAAGGCAGCAGAATGTGTTTGTTTGTATACGACTTTCCTGATGGTGCATGCGCGCTGCGTAACATAGTGTCTCTGTAACATTTATACTGTGCTGAACTTGTGGCCATCTTACATTTATAATGCTAGAAAAGCTTGCTGTTTCTTTGATGCAAGGAAAGTAGTGATTGTTCTGTACCCCCCAATTACCTTGTTTCTGGGTCTTTCTTGTGTGTAAGTAGTTTTTTGAATGGCTGTTTGTGAGGTTTCACGTAATGTTCAACAAGCAGCAGCTCTGAAGCAAGCTTCCTTCAGTCTGCAAGTTGTGTTGTAGCAGGTCAAACACTATAATTCCTTCATTTAAATTAAAAAACGGAGGATCCTTCCTCTGTGAATAACACAATTGCTGCTTATTTTGCTGTTAAAAAAAAACATACGCTGAAATGACACTTTTAAGTTCTGGACAAGTTGTAGATATTTTTCATTCACAAGCTACAATTGTATTATGTTATTGAGAGCTAACATTCAGCTGTGGTATCCTGCTCTGCCTGGATTGATACGACATGTAAAATGGAAATAACAGCATTTTGTTACCTCGCAGAAGTATTGCTAGAATAAATACATGAATAATATTTACTATACTGGTATCTAGGATAAAAGAATTGTAAGGTAGAGTTAGGTAGGTTTGGCTTTGTGGTAGGAGATTTGGAATTGCTGAATGGATGCGTTGATTGGATGTTTCTTCTCAGCAGTAAAGCAGCTGACAGTGCTGTGCATTTTCAGTGGGCCCTTTTGGAATCAAAAGATTACTTAATTGCCTAAGCACCTTTGAAAATCCCATCTAATGTTGACATTTGTACAATTACCAGGTTTCAAAGTTAAAATGCCTTTGACATGCTTATGGCACTCCTGTGCATCTCAGAATGGCTGTGTATGAAGTCAGGGAGGTTATCAGTGAGAGTGGTTTTTACCTGGATGGCTTTAGAAAAGTAAGGAACATAAAAATAAATGAACAACCATTTCCATTTCAGATTCTTGAAAAGGGTTTATTTTGTAGCTGGCTGCATTGGATGAGAGCTCCCAATCATAGAGTATTTTCAAGAATAGAAGTAGTGTCATATGCATTTGCTTTTTGAAATGCAGCAACCATGGCAAATCATTATTTTCTATATGTCTTTCTTTGTTGACTCTTAGTTTTCTGCCTGATAAACATAAGGCTCTTTCATTTCACTGATCATCAGGCTTTGAGAATACCTATCATGTATGCTTATTTATAGTTTCCTTTTTTCTCTTTTTAACTAGCTGAATTTAAAAAAATGTGGAATGTAGTTTGTGCATCAGAACACCTCATCAGGACTAGGAGAGTAATCAAAATTTTTTAGAAGGGAATGTTTGGAATGCTGAGAGAAGCGGTAAATGTGGCTTGGTCTAGAGAATGGAGTACTGCAAAAAGAAACAAGTAACACAACCCAGATGAGAGGTAGATGAGATGAGAGGTAGTATCATCATAATGAATGGAGAAGCAAATTTTAACGTAATTCACAAGGGTCTTTCTAAAATTCTGGATATCCTGTGGTTTGTTCTTTTTCCCAGCACCTTTGTGTTTTAACACTGCTCTAAATATATGTGCCTTCAATGTCACTTTAATAAATATTATCAATGTAACATTATTCTTTCCCCAAGACATAATGACCAAAAGGTGGATCAGAGGAAGCTTATCCACGAGATACTTCTCTGATCCTGGTTGGGAAGTGGAAGGGTAAGGGCATGGTATTAAAATTATTAATTAAAAATTGTCAAAATCTACATTTTGAATTCAACACAGCAGGAGTCAGCATTTAAAAAGCACATTGGAACGTATTTTAGAGTAAGATTTTAACAATTGATGTTTACATTACAAAGGTGTGGATAGAACTACACTGATACCCTGGCTTTGGTGGTTTGAGAAAAGCAGATGAAGGCCTCCCTGATGTGTGTAGAATCTGTGTGATGGCATTAGTGTAAATGGATAAAGTAGCTTCTGCCTCAGCTGTGCGTAATTCTGTGACTAGGAAATGTAAATATGATTTCTTCTAGGATTTTGTGTGAAAATACGAAGGAAAACGCTCCACTGGTTGCTTGCAAACTTTTGATTTACTGTCTTCTTAACTTTTCCCTCACTCCAAGCCATGTGCGTCTGTGGTAATGTCGCTCTCATCTGACCTGTCCCCTGGTACTGGCTTTGACAGCTGGGACTAACTCCTGTCCCAGTTTTCTCTGGGCTCAGAGCATCCCAGAGGGCTTTTGTTCGGGAGTGAATAGGTGCGTTGGTTTTGTTTGTTTTTTTCAGTGTTTAACTTTTATGATCATAAATCTTAAAATAAGACTTGAGCACTAAAAGTAGTTCAGTTTCAACACAGGAGTTTCAAATTCCTCTAAAAGTTCTTGGGAAAGTGGAATGAATGGAAAGTATTGGCAGTGTATTTAATTTGAAATAGGTTTCAGGTTCTTTTCATTCCTCCTAAGTGGAACACAGTTTCTAGATACCTGGATAACTGTTATACAAATATCTTTTCGTGTCTTCAAATGATCAAAAGTAGTGGTTTATTCCCTAGATCTAGAGTTACCCATGTTCATCCTCAATTTTGTTTTGATTTTCTTCAGTCTGTGTAATTCCAGTATCTGTGTTTGAGTTCCTATTTCTTACAAAGATAACTGCAAACCTGTTTCTGTGGAATAAACAAAAGGGTGAAATAGCACTCTAGGGAAGATACAGTTATCTTCCAAAGTTTGTCCTTATTGTCTTTCTATGTGGTAGATTACTGGGGACAGGTGAGTGCTGTGTGAGGTTGCAACTGAAAAGTTCCAATTTTTAGAGCCACATGAAAGCTTCAGGTCCTACAGCTGGTGGCCGCATAAAAGCCCCAGGTTTGTGTCGTTGGGTGGGTCAGTAACACCACTGGCAGCTTTTCCTGCTCTGCGTGTGTTCCCTGTTCAATTCTGATCTTATTCCAGTGTTCTCTTCTTTTGAAATATTAAATAATTTGAGATGTATTTTTCCAGTGATTCTTTAATCCTGTAACTCGAAGGGGTAGTTCTTACAAATAGGGGAAAACTCTGAATTGATCAGTTTGTCATTGTGGCTATGATTCTTTGGGACACAGTATTCCTTATGAAAGGGTTTAGTTTCTGCAACAGATAGGAGTACTTCTTCAATCCATGAAATTTTACAAAGATAGAGCTTTACAGAGATAAGTATTAGGAAGAAAAATCTTTTAATTCTATAATTGTAATTACATTCAGTCCCTTCTGATTGAGCTTTTAATCTCATGGGATCTCTTACTGAGCGTTTTAAAATGTGTGGAACTCCTATGTGATTTTTTTTTTTAAAGACAGTTCTTGAGAAAAACATTCATTGCTCACAGTTACTTTGTTCAAATGCTTAGAGCAGAATATACCCCAAAAATTACTACTCTCAGCCTAAAATAAATATACAAAGTTTCTAAATGCTTTAATGCTGATTGACAAATAAAGCTATGTATCTTGGAATCACAGAATTGTTGAGATTGGTAAAGACTTTGAAGACTGAGTCCAACCGTTAAACCAACACTGCCAAGTCCACTAGTAAACCATGTCCCTGAGTCCACATCTGCACGTCTTTCCTTCGGGGATGGTGTCTCAGTCACTTCCTTGGGCAGTCTGTTCCAGTGCTTGACAAACCCTTTTGGTGAAGAAATTTTAATCCCAGGTCCTTTTCCACTGGGCAGCTTTCCAGCCACTCTGCCCCAGCCTGTGGCGCTGCCTGGGGTTGTTGTGACCCAAGGGCAGGACCCGGCACCTGGCCTTGTAGAACCTCACGCAACTGGCCTTGGCCCATTGATCCAGCCCGTCCAGATCCCTCTGCAGAGCCTTGCTGACCTCCAGCAGATGAACATCGTTCTAATCTTTAACAACTTGATGTAAGATATTATGTGAGGCTCTTGGGCGGGGGGGAAAAAAAAAAGAGAAAGCATGCTTTAATTTACTGTTTTGGCGGTAATTTTGGCAACATTTTAATTTTTGCAGACATTTAATGAAGACATTTGCACCAGCCCTTAACTTTCTGGAATCCTAACTCTAATTCAGTGGCTAGTTCAATGTTTCATTCTCAGGAATATCTGGAAGGAAAGCTCCTCAAATAATTTCTTGTGTAGAGTCCGTAACTTGAGTGAGCAGTTCTTGAGATTCCAGGGGTTTCCTGGAAGTGTAGCATGATGCTTCAAAATGTCAGGCTGTGTTGAAATACCAAGTATGTAGCTTCTGTGTTTTGGCAGGTTTTCTTCATGCAATATACTTGCACTACTGTAAATTTTAACTGAAAGCCGAAAAGTTTTTGGGCCTTTCATAGTCTGAGTATACTGTTAAAAGGCACAATTTTAGAAAAAAATGTTTGGCTTTGGCTACCTGCATTTCGCTTTGAGAAAAGAGGAGGAATCAGCCAGAAATCTATTATTAGTAGGACATGAAATTACTTTCAGTGTCTTTTTTTCCCTTCTTTTTTTTTTTTTCTTCTACTATTAGGGACCTAATAATTATTTATTTTAAAACTGTTTGGTTAAAATTACTTTCAACAGTAAGCATTGAGCACTCCTCTCAAATAGAAAGCAATGCATTATTTGTATGCTGTATTGCTCTGTCTTTCTTGAAATTGGTTAATAATTATTTATTTAGAATGTTGCTAACTGTGGTTTTAATTAAAGTGTACCCTTTATAAGCAAGAAATTGAAGAATTTAAAAGCATTTTCACTTTTCAATAGCGTAGTTTGAGAATGTGAAAAATACTTGTTTAAAAAACATTTAGAGCTGCCCCTAAGGAAATTGTGGGAGTTAGTTTTGTACAAAGGCATTTGGTAGATATAAAATGTCTTTGATGGTGCAGTCAGCTTTTGTCCAACCACCTGTGTGAGAAATGCAGGGAGTTGTTGAGTGGCGGATCTGCCTCTCTCCTCCCCCCTCTCCCAAAAAAGTCATCTCCTTGATGAAATTGATTTGTCAGTTTGTTCCAGTCTAATGGTGTGATAGCCCAGCAGCTTTCAGTATGTTGAATAGTTAAAACCTGCTTTTGAGGTCAGTGTCAGCCACTCTGACCCCTGTGAACTGTCACCTGAGTCAGAATTGCAGGGATTAGGCCTTTGATATTGTGATGGCTTTGCCTATCAATTGACTTTTTCATTACTGAAGATGTTGGGCCTTTTGTTTCCCTTCTTAGTATGTAACCAAGCAAACTCCTAAGTAGAAGGAGCATTTGTTCTTGTTCTCTCTCTGTGCAAGTAATAGAAGTACTCATCTTTTGTGAAGTGTACCTAATTAAACATAGAAGAAATAAAAATAGGAAATACAGCACAATTGCAAGTATTTTGTGCTGCAAGTATTTTTGAACATCAGTATAATTTCTGGGTAATTTTAGTTTGATAAATTTGTGAGACTATCAAGTAATAAAATGTTGTATATAGAAAGCAAGGTGTCATATTAGAAGCTACCAATCCCTTCTGCATTCAGCCTTCTAAGCCTCTGTGTGTCTGTGTGTTAAATTTAAACACAAGGGTTATTTGAATTCTGTAGTTCAGAGCACATAACTGTTACAATATTTTATAATGTACCTATTGCTTTATTGTGTTCTCTACTGTTCAGTTTGTTTACCTTTTATGGCTGTCTTAGACACTTTCTCCTAGACAGTTGATTTAGATGCAGATCAAAACTTTATCTTAGGATGAAATAGTTGCTACAGTTGATTTAGATGCAGATCAAAACTTTATCTTAGGATGAAATAGTTGCTACTGTAGCTCTGTGCCAGGCTTCCTGCCTTCTCCCTTTCTTTAATTGTTAGGATTTCCTGAGCTCTTGCTTGGTTTGTTTGCTCCTTGATTAAAATGAGTAAATGAAAGCATGTCATAGATATGGAATAGCTGATTCCTGCTGTATCAGGGTAAATTAGTCTAATTACACGTGGCAGTTCTGTTTGCTTGTGATGTAATGTGAAATGAGGTCCTGCCTCCCCCTAAAAAGCCCGAGCCAATTAATAAAGCTTTTAAGCTCTTTGTCACAGGCCACCGTGGAGGTCTGCAGAGAAGAACTTTAATCCAATAAACATTTCATTTAGATCATGAAAAGAAAGCATGAGGAGAAGCTCCTACAAGAGAGGGTGTTACCAGCAATTCTAGTTGTGAAGAGATGTGAGGAATTTGCCAAATTAACCAAGAGGCCTTCATATTTAACACATAAATGTGTCAAAACTAATAATAGAATAATTTAATTTGAGTTGAACCTTATATTGTTAAAATTCTAAGAAGCCACAACTCTTTTCTTCAAAGACTTTGCTGCTGAGGTGGATGGACAGGGCAAGGGGAGGTTGTGAGAAACCCAGATAGCAAATAACACTGGCTGAAGCTGGTGGAAAGGGGAAAAAAAAGGAATAGATAATTAGGTGTAATTAGCGTGTATGAATTGTTGTCTCCCTGCCCTTGGCTTGAATAAATTTCAGAGGGAAAAAAACCCTAGTGGCAAAAACCCTTTGATGTAAGAAGAGTCATTGTGGTTTGGCAGCATAAAGGCAGTGTTTTATACTTCTTACATAATGGTTGTGATACAGAAAGAGTGAATGGACCCTGCACCCCCCAGTCTGCTTTACAGCAAGGACTTTTGGATTCCCTTGAAACAAAATGCATCAGAAGTTTTCAGTTGTGGGTAATGAGGTAGTGGACCTCATCAGAGCTAAGTGTAAGCCATCTTTAGTCTTTGTTTAGATCTTAATCACTTTTTTTTTTATTATTATTCTGGGAAATTCAGTTTTGTAAATCAAGACTACTTTTTTTTTTTCTCTCTTTTTTTTTTTCCTGCCTGCCAACAGTTCTGGCAGGAGCAAAGGCTAATACTGGGAAAAGAAATACAAATCAAATGTTAAAAAGAAAAACAACAGCGTAAAAGAAATCTAGACAAATAACTTCGTCCAGGGTGTAATTCCAGTGAAGTACGTGTATTGGGGTGAATTTGACCCTTAGCTTACGAAACATCGTGTTATAAATTCAGCGTGAACTCTTGGCATTTGTTTTTCACAGAACGCCACAGCTTGCTTATTAGGAGATTGAAAGTTACAGTCATTACTGGTCCTTTAGCAAAACTGGGTGTTATGCAGTGATTTGTGGTTTGCAGGTGGGTTTTTTTTCTTTTGTATTTATTCTTACTCTGCAAGGAAGATTTTTTCCTAAGTGATGTGAAATGGGGAGCACTGTTCAGTGTAGTTCTTAGTGCATGGATGTTTACTCTGCCATTCTTCTGTTCCCTGACTGGAAAAAGGAGAGGCTACTTGTCTCCGAGCCGGCACAGCCACATCTGTACCTCCTGAATTCTTTCACTTTTGTCTGAATATCTGAAATACTATTCACAGAACAGTACATTTTAAGGGTCTCTCTTTTTATTCATGCACCATTATTTTACAAGTTAATTGTCTATTTTTCTTCTTCTTAGGGGGTAGCTGATTTGTAGCTAGACATTAAAATAAGTTATTGAAAAGTTGTACAATAGATCGTATGTTCCTTGTGGTAGCAAGAATAGTGGGGTTTCTTAGTTGTTAAAGTTTGGAAGGCTGTAATGTAAACTTGTGCAACTTCCACTGAATGAATTTTGCCTCTCAATTTATCTCTTCTGAACTCTTCAGTTTAAAGTTTAAATGTTCTTGTCACAAGTGTAAGAAAAAGATTGATTGAAAAAGTTACGTTTGGCGGTATTTCTTTTCCCAGATCTTTGTGCACTGAAAAACAATTCAGAAGTAAAATGCTTGTTATCCTAAATCAGCTTGAAGTGATAACTTTCCTTGATATTGTACAGGATTCTTGGATGACATTTAGAAAGTTTTCTTCAAAATTTGTTCATGTGGTTCTTTGGGGTTTTTTTGCTTAGTTTTGTTACAGTGTTTGCAATTGGGATAAGCATAGCTGAGGCTATTGTAACAATTTCCCATATTTCATTATTGCAGAAGAATATAGGGGAAAAGACTGTAAAAATCCCTTAGTTAACCCTGTAAAGCATTGCACTGTTTTGTAGAGCAAATAGCCTTTTCTACTTGAAGTTAATTTGGTCTGTGAAAGGCAATACCTGAATACCATGCAAGATAAGTAATTATTCCTGATTGTAATGTTGGGGGTTTTTTTTCAGGTATAGGTCACAGGAAATTCAGTTAGGGTAGATTATGTACAAAGCTAAGAAATATGCAGATTTTCTGTTGTAAGATTGTGTAAAAATTATTTACAGTTAATACTTGCACAAAGGTTAGAAAGGTTGATGAAGTGATACTTAGTTTTGCTTTACTATTCACTGCGTGTCAGAATGTAATTATGACTGATTCATGAAACTGTCTTAGCAATGAACCATCTTTATTAAAATGCTGATCAAGAAAAGAGCTGACAGTAATAAAGAATAGAACACTTTAGTCTTGTTGCTTTTGAATGATTGCTAATTATCCCAGGGGTCATGTATAGTGCTTATGAGGATTCATTGACATTTTCTTTAAAGTCTACTGTTTCAACAACATCTGAACAAGGAGACAAAAACTATATGTACATCCAACAATGCTTGGACCAAGTTTTTCTCCACCACCAAATACCTGATGATTCCCTTTGTCCTTCCTCCTCAATCCCACGGATTAGTATAGCAGAAAGTTAGGAGTGTTACAAACTTGATTAATTTCCTTTTTTTTGTTTGTGCTTTTTTTTGTTTTCAAGTGAGGCACAAGGATAAAAGGAGCAGCCCTTTGAAGGTCTCGCACCTGTACCATGCATGCTCATGACTAACAGTCTGGTTGATCTCCTTGTAGAGCTGCACCACAGAGGAAACTGCACTTACCCTTGTACACTTCTCTCAGCAGGCTGTGGACAGACCTGTCCAGCTCATGAGTCCCGGCTGGACCAGATTCACATTCCAGAATTTCACATTCTGGTGACTGTCACGTGCTGGTGACTTTTTGAGTACACTGAAGCTGAAACCTGTGGCTGTGCTTTGTCTGTCAGCAATAATTTCTTCATTACATGCTATATTTTTGCTTAAGATGAGTCTTGTTCTGCCATAGTTATGGAAAATGCCAGTTGTAATGGTATCCTTTTGATGGAGAAACCTTGTCTTGAAACTGCTTAAGGAAGAATTTTAAGAAAGAAGAAATAATATTCTAGTTGATAATCTAACATTATATGTAGTCAAATAATGAAGAATAAAAATTGTTAAGTTTAGTGAGTTTTGTTTACCTGAGGAACTCTTTCTCTATTGGCTAGTGACTCTCATCCCATGTCTGCATGTTGTGTGATGTGGGAGAGTTTTTCCCTCTTAGGCTGAATG
Organism: Oreocharis arfaki; assembly: GCA_013398015.1. Taxonomy (NCBI): domain Eukaryota; kingdom Metazoa; phylum Chordata; class Aves; order Passeriformes; family Paramythiidae; genus Oreocharis; species Oreocharis arfaki. The sequence continues at coordinate 56,584 of VZRR01006390.1, read as the reverse complement.
TAAATGTATGAGAAGAATGATTGCAAATGAACAATCTAATTATTTTCTGACTTGCTAGAGGAAAGGAATATTACTGATCCTGTGTATTGTTAATGGAGACCAAATCAGAGGATGCATTTAAAAAGGAGGATGAGACCTATGTGAAAATTATGATTCCTTTTCCTCAGAAAGAGTGGCTGGAAAATTGCACTTCTTAGATAGGCATGGTTACTAATAGTAGGTGTTCTAATGTGCTTGTTCAAAGGCCAAGAATATTAATTGTGCAGCTTTGCCTGCTTGGGGGTAGAACTATACTTTTCTTTGCTCATGTGAAAAATGAGTATTTGATACTGTAGATGCAGTGCTGCCACTCCATTTTCCATTTGACCCAGGTGTGAAAGGCAGTGGAAACTCAGCAGGTGTGGGAATTAAGGTGGTGATCCTCCTGAATTTAAGCACTCTTGTACCTCTGTTCCCCTACACCTCTGGAGGTCCACGGATGGGTGGGTTTGACAGCTAAGTGCTAATCTGAGCACCAGTTATTTCTTTGGCTGTTGATTAAGGCTCTGTGGTGATTAGTTTGTCTATTCTTGTGGTCTGATAGGATGATTTGTATGTTGATTTTTTGGGGGTTTTGTTTTAATACCATTAAAATTCAGAGCAGAGAATGGTAATTGGGTTGACTAATGGTGATCTTCAATAAGATTAAGAAATACATACTCGCCTGTATTAAGAAGTGTTACCAGCTGATCACAATATTTGAGCTTAGAGGGGCACATGATACTTAGTACGGTGTTTAATGTGGACCACAAGGCCATCTCTAGCATTTCAGGGCTTTTTGTGACACGGGAGACACATATCTTGAGAACTTGCAGGTTATCCAGCTAACTTGGACTGTCTTTTGAAATTTTCTGAAGTTTCTTTCTTTATAACAATCTATCTTGTCATGTGCTTTAATTTCTTGAGCAGTTAAACATTTTAATAGCTACCATTCTTGATTGAAGCAATAAACAAATATCTGAGTTGCTTACTGGAAGAAAAAGGTATTTGTTAGTCTGTATTTAATAACTTTCTAGAGTAGGCCTATTGACAGTCTAATTTTATCTATTCTGTCTAAAGGTGGTTGTTTTAGGTGTTGTGTCTTGAGTTGAGCCTTGAGGCTTTATCTTTTTTTTTCCTTCTGGAATAAAGTTTTTATGCCACTCTGTGGGAATGAGTGCATGCTTACACTGCATTTTTAACTTTCTAATTGCGTTTTCAATCCTGTAATTGTATTTGTTCTTTGTATACATAAATACATAAATGACTTCAAAATAAATTGTATGACTAGTTAATTTTATGCATTTGAATTGAATAGGGTAAGTCAGACTTTAAATATCTCAATAGAATAGAAAATCTGTTGGAAACTGTGGATGGTTCCACTAGATTGACTGTAGCTTCAATATTAAGTATTTATTTCAAAAGAAGTTTAGTCCAAAATGAAATTTGAAAATTTAAAACTCCATCTTAAGAAATGGAAACCAATTGTTATAGTTATGGGTTTCACAATTAAGTGCTAACAACCTGAGCACTCCAGTTAGTTCTTTGGCTGTTGATTAGGATTCCATGGTGATTAGTGAGTGTGAGAATGCAATCACATCCATAGGGTTTAATCAGTCCAGTGCTGGATGAGGTAGTCCGAAGATGGAGAAAGTAGAACTTTTATATGTAGTCTTAGCAGGGGTTTTCCCCATGCTGTAAGAAGCTGAAGTAGAGAAGTACTTCTAAAAAGTAGAGAAGCCTGTCTTTCCATCCCTCTCCAAACTTCCAGGATTTTTAAATTATAGTGCTGATTTTTTAGTACCATGATGCAGGAGAATAATGTTGCTGATACCTGTGAAGGCATGGTGATACTCACATAGGCACCCTCTCTGATGTTCAGTATTTCATTCTTATGAGCAGGATTTGTTCTTCCATACCATGCAACCATGTATCTGGTTTTCCTTTTTGTAAATCTAGTATTTTAAGTGTTTAGCTTGGGCATCTACATTGTTTTGGTGTGGTTTATTTTCTTTTGTTACATCTTCTGGTTATACGCTGTCTTTTTGACATTTAAAGCATTTATCTTAAAAAAATTATTTATAAATATGAATATTTTCCCCTCTGCCTTGCAGTGAAGCATGTAAGTGAATGTTTATGTGTGCAGAAACAAAGAACCGTGGTGGGTACCCTTGTTGACAAAGGAAGCCCCCATAGGGAAAACTTTTGGATCTCTGCTCAGCACATAACTTCTGTGTGACCTTTCTGACTGAGCACAGGTGACCATGTGCTGCATCTCCCTTCAGACCTATCTCCAAGGGTACATTCTTAACTTGGAGAAGAAATGGTGGTGTTATTGTCTGGCAGTGCAAGCAATCCTCCTACTACTGCCCTTTGGTTCGCTGCTGCTGCTACTCACACACCTTTTTTCTCCTCTACTATGCAGAGCTCAGTTTGTGTAAATTGCCCACTTCTGTTTGGGGATTTTTTGTTGTGTTATTTTCCATTAGCACCTATGGATCTGTACTCGTCATGTATTCACATAAGGAAAGGTTGTTCCTACCCTGCAAAGCTTATAATCTAACTGCAGGAATCATGTCTTAAAGGGCTGTTTTCTGAGAGCATGTTGTGATGCAGATTATGATGTTTGAGTTTAATGGCAGGAGCCGTTCATTTTATGTATATTCATACAGTGTCTTAACACAATAGGTGTGGGTGAGCTTGGAAGTGCCTCAGAGAAAATAATTGGCAACAAGCATGGATAGACACCTGAACCTGTAGAAGGGCTAGGAGATTCCTGTGGCTCTTTTATTTGTATTTGGAATATGATCTCTAAATGGCCAGATTACCTTTCTGAACTGACCATCAGTCTGGAGAGGCCAAACCTGTCAATTAATTAGGACCATCCAAGGAGTAAAATGCCAAATGTTTTCAAAAGGAGTAAGTATTTCTCGCTTCCTGTTAGCTGTCCCCTGTTTTTATGCTAACATCTTGTATTACAGAAAACTGCTCTACATCAGAATTCTGTTTTTTTCGTTTTGTTTATATTTGACTTTTGCCTCCTAAGGAAGCAAAAATATCACTAGGACTATATTAACTGTATTTTATAGATCTCTGAACAGGATTCTGCTATTGCCTTTCTGGCTGAAAGGTCCTATATCTAACAGGCTTTTTTGAAATAAACTATATCATGTTATATCATATTAGAATCAAAAATAGTACATCATTACAGACATACAAGCAAAGTTTATAGAGAAAGAAGTATCTCTGTTAGACAATGTTTGTAGCTTAAAAAGGGCCCAAAAACGTAAATAATTTTTTGAACGCACAAGCTCTTTTTAACTAGAATCACTAATGATAGTGTTTTTTCCTGAATAGTGATAATATTAATTACTTCAAAGACAGAAAAAAGAGAAGGAAGACAAAAAAAAAAAAAGAAGTATCTTCTTTGTAGCTGTACTGGTAATATTTACATCTTCAGTTCCATGGTTCTTACCTCCAAAACTCATTCAGTGTAATGTTAAATCATGGAGTCATAAAAGGCTGGCGGTGCATTTAAGGAGTGACAAGTTTGTAAGTGGAACACAAGTGGACTAAAACAGTGTGGCAGTGGGCACCCATTTCTGTTCTGTCAAGCTGCAATGACCTGCATAATATAGCCCAGTACAAGTCTGTATCTGAGTGCACAGGACACCTGCTTGTCAGTAGCAGCTGAGCCTCCTGCACCCCTGTACATATCAGGGAGCAGATTTACAGCAGCTACAGTGTTCAGGTTTGCTTTTTCTCTTTCAACCCTGCCATAACCATGGCATACTCTCAAGTATACGTGATTCTGTGTTCACCTTCCACTGGGTGCAACACAACACCCTGAGGGAGCAGTAGAGTTTATAAATCCGACTTGTAGGCCGAAGAGATGAGGCTGAATTCAAGTAAACTTGCCATCTGTTGTTTCCAGGATAAAACAAACCATAATGATTAACAGCATTACTATATATGCAAGTATCTAAAGTTAGTCTAAGTAATCTCGTAGTCCTCAAAGCTGTAGTAGTGATCTGTGGGGTTTTTCCTCTACTAACATAAAGAAAATAGTATTTAAGCTAATCTACTACTTTGGAAAAATAAACCATTAGGTGGAAAGATGCTGGCAAAGAAAAGCTAAGTGCACTAGCTTTGCTGTGAAATTTCAGTAATCTTCCTTCTAGCCTTGGCTGCCAGACTGATGCTGAAGAAAAGCTTAAACATCCTCCCTCCTTTGTGCATATTATTACATGCCTCTGGAACTTTTTTCTTCTGCTCTGTTATTCTCTTTCTTTGTGAGCTCTCACGAAAAGAAAGGGAATAGATTATAATAATATTGTAGCACCAATGCTATTGTGTTTGCAGTAGCCTTAGTCCAAGATAATGATTTGATTAGCATGGCTTTTTCACTTACTGGAATTAAAGATACTTGGATTTTCCTGGGATTCTGTGCTTTCAGGATGATTTTCTTTCACCTTCTTTCTTCAGCTGCATGTCTTTGCAGAGAAGTTAGAGGTTTAAAGGAGGTATAGAGCCTTCACTAACAGCCAAGGGCAAAAAATTAGTGCAATGAGTCATCACAGTAATTCTTGCAGATATTTGTGGTCTATGTGTCCTATGCAATGCATTTGTTCAAAAGGCCCATTGTTCCTTAAATCACTGATGATAGTTCTCCTGAATTTTTTCCCTGCAGTGTAGTTGCTATGAATGAAGTTTGACATTTCCAATTTTGTTATCTGAATGGCCTCAAGGAGGCTTTGAAAAATTCGAACATGCAGAATATGAAACGCTTAACAAGAATATGAAAGATAAACGAATAGTTCATAGCACAGTGAAGAAGCAGACTGATTTAGTGGATTCTAGCAAATGGAAGAATTTTAGTGGTGTTGAATTACATTAAAAATGTTTTATTGCTTTAATTAAATTGTTGATAGAGCTATATTTTCTAAAGTACTAAAACTTTTCCTCTCTTTCTTCTATAGCTTCTTTTGCTTCTTGCGATATATAACACCCAGAAGTTGTGTGTGTTGGAAGTAGTCATAAGAGATAAGCAGAGCTATTCCCTTTGCCGGGGGGGTAAAATCTTGATCCCGCTGATACTTGTGAGAATCCTGCTCTCAGCCTCAGGCCTTGAATCTAAAAAAGCACCCTTTAGTACAGCTGAGTTTGAGTTTTCTAACAGAAGCAGTTATTGTAACTACTCAGGGACATCTGTATCACACTTAGAATCTTACAGGTTGTTTAAAGGGGAACAAAAAAGATCTTTTTCTGAGTTAATTCAGACATTGCAAAAATGAAATAAAATCTTTTTGATACTGAGCTTTGTTTATTTCCCTCGTCTCCATTTTGCAGCAAAACTTGGTGTGGTTCGTATATTTGATACTTGTATAATAAAATATTTACTATTCTTAGTAACAGGAAAAGATAAACTTATTTTTAGCTTATAAAATAGAAGTAGTTTCACTTGTTGCTAGAATATGGTTGTGTTCTGTTAAACTTTTAGTGCTCCTAGTTTTGTATTTCGAAACATATCTATTTTAATGTGGAAATAATTAATTTTGCAACACAGCAGTGCCTAGAGAGAATGAGTAATATCCACCCTCTTTTCATTCCCTGTGCTTCTAAGCTATATTAATTTTTTTAGTTGATGGACTTGTGATAGCCTTTTTTGTTTTGAATATGTGAATGATTTTCAGCTTATTTCTTTCCTTCGATAATTGCGAATGAGACTTCAGCTTTTAGATCTAGAATTTCAGTTTTGCAGATGATATTCATGCTGATGATTTATCTCAGCAGTGTGTCTTCTCTGTATCACAGACAATAGTAAATACAGCTTTGGCTCGAGGAAAGCTATTCTTTTTTTTTTTTTTTTTTTTTTTGTCTCTGTAGAAATACTGCAGCACAGTCCAGCTTGATTCTGGAATAGACTACAGGAAACGAGTGCTTCCAGCTGCTGGCAAACTTTACTACCTGTAAGTTTATCTATGATATTGTATTTTCTCTCTTTTTTCTTCTTATTAGCCAATAATTTCCTAGTCAATGGGAAATGAAAAATGCACAGTAGAATTAGCAGGGTGTGACTTTTCCTTTCTTTGCCTTCTGGTCCATTTTGTTCAGCAAACCGCCTTCCATTATGCCTTGATATTAACTTCATTAAACTGCATTTTCAGTATCCACACTAGCATCATTTATAATGTGTGACTGAATAAAAACTAATTAGATTTTTTGGGGAGGTGTGGTGTTTGGAGAACTGAAGTGACAGATGGTTAGAAAGTAATGAATATCCTCTTGTAAGAGATTGCACAATTCTCTTATAATAGAAGAATATCCTTATTGTATTTAAGTAATTAAGTATTTATAGAAGTCCAATGACAAGGATTCATTTAATTTTGGGTGTTTCCAATGCTGTGGATTAAAAAACCCAACACCCTTCTGTTTTGACAGATTGTTTCTGTTTATCATGACAAAATTTCTTTAGCACTTTATATTTGCAAATCAATATATTTTAAAATATATTCACAGTTGTGTTTATGGTTGCAGCATACATCTGCCTAATAGGAACATCCTCTTTAATACTTTGAAAACTTCGCAGTGCAAACATTTTTCAGTCTTGTATTTTCTCTTGTAATATTATTTAATCAGTGACAACCTGAACAAAGCAGACTACAATAGCTTAATATTAGATTTATAACAGTTGTACCTTTAAAATACTGATTTAAAAACAATGTTTCCATTAAGAAAGGTGGGGTATTTTCAGCTATGAGGGGTGTTTGAAACAAGAATGGCCATGCTACTTTTTAATGAAGTTAGGTGTTGTAGTTGTCAGTCTGGAAGGAGGATTACTGCTTGCTAGCATTACGACTGGTAACTCTTCCTGCTTTTAAAAGGAAATGACAGAATTTCATATATAGAAAACAGGTCCAATGCAGGTTCTGTATCCTTAAACTGTGACTGTATGAACTTGAGAAAAGTAGCTCTTGTTCTATATTCTTGCCTGGCTCCACTTTCTCTGCTCAGAAGTACTTTTTGAAGGCACTGCTGATACCTCTGTGTTGCTCATCATGACCCTTGATCTGATTGCTGCTCTCCCTGCCTCGGTGCTGCTTCCTGTGCCTGCTGTGCTCTGTGACTCTGTTGGACACCTGGGGAGAGCACCTGCCATATTCTTTTCTCACTGTCCATACTCTGAAGAAAGGAAAAGGATATTTGTGGTTTCTAGCAGGTAGTAGGCTAAACATGGTGCCTGTGGCATCAGCTCTCAGAGGAGAAGCAATACAAACAAGTTCCGGGTGTAGCACCTAGCCAAAATAATTCATTGTGTTCTGCTGTAAAACTTGTGATCAAGTGAACGGCAGATACTGGCAATAATTCTGGTTTATGTTCTCTTACTGGAAGGATGTTGGTTGCCTTCAGAACTGGATGTGTAAATCATTAGGAAGCAATGGGGGGAAAAATTATTAAAAATACCCCATAGCTGCCAATGGAATTAGGTACTTATTTCTTTGTCCTTTCTTATTCTGAGGGAATCTCATTCATTCTTCTATTCAAACTGCCTCATTGGAGCTTTCAGCCCTGTAGAACTAGCTTAGTATGTGGGGATTCCTTTTGTTTGGTTTAAAATTAGATACTCTACAGAATTTTACTACAGATTTTTGAAATTTAATTAGCAGTCTTGCCCCCCCCAAGCAAATGATCTTGTCCAACATGTTATGTTCTTCTATTAATGACTATAGTATTGTCACGTTTTCTTAAGAATCATCATGATGCTTCATATTTTGTGTAGTCTTGTCTTCATATAAAATATGTAACTGAGGGTTACTTAAAGCTGTTTCGTACTCATCTGAGAGCAGTCGGTGTAACACGATTACAAGATGCCTGATGAAAGCAACTTCTTCAGTCTCAGGTGTCTATTTTCAAAACAAACTTTCTTGGCAATTAGGTACAAATATCCACCTTAGCATCATATTCAGCTGTTTCTTCCGGTAGCCTTTCCATCGAAATTTCTGATACTGATATGCGTGCACATGCACATACTTTCTGACATACGTATAGATATATACACACACACACACACATATACACACACTCTTTACCCCCTTTTATGGCCTTTTTTCTCTGATGTTGTATGTTCTTTTTCATTTATCATTTTGTCAGGGGAAACCATCACACCAATATCAATGTTGAGAGAAACTTCTAGAATTTAATGTAACCTCCTAATCAGAAAAGGTTTTTAAAGTCTTTGAAATTGCCCTTTTATAAATTTGTGGGGGATTTTAATTTCTTTGCCCAAATTCTTTGTGTCTTCAAGGTTTGTTATCATTAAGCTTTAGCTAAAAAGTAGTTACTTCAGTTCTGCTGTTAACATTTTTAAGGTACTTAAGGTCTAATGAACAGGAGAGTATTTGTTTAACAAGCTGATCTTCATTTGTCAGTTAAGAGGATGTCTAGAACTGTGTGAAGCAGTGTGACTTGAGTGCATCAAGATCTATAAAATAAGACTTTTCACACCGAAAGAGTTTACACAAACTTCAGTGAAACATTATATATCCTAGTTCTAGTTTGTTGTCTACATAACATTAATTTACTATTCTCAGCTAGAAATCTTACCTATCTATTCGTCTTTAAGAATAAAACATGGAAAGGTTTGGTCTCTAACCTATTCAGTCATAAGAAAAAAGTTCTCTGGTTGGACTGATATTTTTTAATTCTTGTGACCCAGAGGATGAATGTAAACTTTACTTCAGCTATCAGCACAGATATTTTGCATTTTCACCATCTGTGGTTGATCTTTTCCCAAGTAGTATTAGGAACAGAGGTTGGGAAACTGCTAAAACTGCTAATGCAGAGATCATACTGGTATTTTTAATTTTGCAAATTGTTTGATCAATACAATCGGTTGACTTGACACAGCCCCTTCCTCCCTCCCCCCTCCCCCCCAAAAAAAAGAGAAGAATCTGCTTCAGCATTTAATTTCACCAAGTCCCCTCTCAGAAATTTCAAAGGATGCTTCTTTAGGTGCTTGACTGCCTTGCCTTGCCTTGTCTATTTGCTCTTATTTTTCATGCAAGATAGAGCCAGAAGCCTTTTTTCTCATTGTGTACACATAGTGTTAATGGATCTGCTCTGCCTGTATTGCCTCATTACTGGAAACAGCTCAAAACACAGAAGTCTTTCAGTGTATGCAAATAAGGCAGAATCATCTACCTGAGAGTTAATATTCTCTACTTCTAAGTGTATTCTAAATGTAATGTTTGTATTTAGAGCATAACATCCTGTTCTCTTTTTTTTATGGGCAAAAAGCTAAGCAGGCTCAGGCAGCTGTTTGATGTTGGCTTCAAGTGTTATTAATTTCATATTCTATTATTCTTTTCACTGTAGCACAAGTGAAGCTGATGTGGAGGCTGTCATGGATAAGTTGTTTGATGAGCTGGCTCAGAAACAAAATGATTGTACGTAAGTTAATTTCTCTTGAAAGAGAATACATTTAGAACACAATGCCCAATCTCCACTGACCAATTAATAAGTTCCATTGCTGTATATGGGTTGATGCCACACTCAAGTGGCAGTCATTGTATCAGCATTTTGTCTAATTTATGTGTTGAATCATGTGCTATTATTCATGAAGCTATGCATTTCCTATCTGTAAGAGATGAATTTTATAGTAATTATCCAGAGAAGATTGAGTCTTTGTTCATGTTCCCATAGTAACTAGACCAAGGATTCTAAAAGTGCAAGGCAGAGAGCTGAGGCTGAATAAAGCGTGTGGAACCATTGCAGACTTCACGTTTGAAGAGCTGTGCGACAGAGTGAGTACCCAGTCCAATCTAGATCAGTTAATGCTCACACTTCTCACAGTTTAAAAAAAAACTTCAAACCACACAAACTTGCTATTTTCCCAAGTTGCAGTGAATTAGAAAGGCTTTTTTTAAAAACTTGATTAACAGAAATAGTTTGAATTTAATGGGAAAAAAACCACCTTCCTCACAAGAACCATACTAATTTTCTTTTTAATGATGTAGTAAATTCACTCTTAGGTGTATCACAAATTGTCTTCAAAAATCCTACTACAATATATGCCTGGCCTAACATCATTGCTGGTATAGGAGTGGTGGTAGCATATCAATATGTAAATAGCAGTGAAATGCTGTTTTTATAATCTGGGGTTTCAGTTTGATACTCAAGCAAAGAAATAGCGATCCTGGCACCTCTAGAGTAACACTGCTGTTCCATGCTTTGGTTTCAGCTGCGTGTACAAGGATTATTTAATCCCAGGCCTTCTCAAAATATGACAGATTTTGCTAAATGCTGCCACATTCTCTGCTTAAACACGTGAGATGTGAATCTTGAAAAGTTCTCCTTGTATTTGACCTCCAGTGGGTTGGAAGACGATTCCCCAGGAGTTGCATTGTACTTCAGTGATCTCTGTACTGATGTCTGAAGTTATCGTTAAATGATCATAACCTTAAACTGGGCCAATAGCACTTTTTATTCAGGATGGTGACCTGTCTTTTGGTGATAATGTTATGCTTTCATTTCCTTGCAGCTACCAAGTTGATAACTATTTGGACAAAAATTTCACTGCTTGTGTTTCAGACTGTGGGTTTTAGACTGCTGGTTTTCAGTTTCAGACAAAACCAATAAGCCATTTGTAAGAATGGAGGTGTGTTATGGGTAGAATAGCTTGCTTTTCACTAGAGGTTTTGAGGCTTTTTCTGCCTTGTGCCTCTTAAAGTCTTGGGAAGGTATGATGTCAGCAAATACTAATACAATTCTTTAGTCCAGTAAATGCCTTATATACTTAAATGGGATGATAAATTGCTTCCAAGTAGAAGTGCTCTTACTAGCTCACGTCAGTGGCCTGAGGGTTCTCATCCTGGATGGGAACTTGGCATCATCTTGGCATAATGGAGCTGAGTGTCTTGGTTTGCACTCAGAGCAAGTAAAGAGAATCCTTATGAAATGTTTATCATTGTTTAACAGTATTGTTCTTACATGGATGGCCCAAGCCTTAGGAAGCCTTGCTGTCTCAATTCAGATGCCTTCTGCAGATGTGCTGTGGTAGTCTCTTGTAGCAAAATCACATGCTTAAAACTAAAACAGCATGGCAGACAGTAAATGGTTTTCTTTTGACAACTTCCTCAGTCATCACTGATTTTTCTCTTCAGATCACTGACATCTTCATAAATATTACATTAGTATGTTGGTGAGGGGTATCAGTGTGCTCCCTTCATAGGCAGAAAAGTATAGTCATGAACTTCAGAATTGTCTATTAAATTTGGATGAATGGCCAGAGTTGCCTCCACTGCGATTTCTTTCATGACTGTAAACTTTTGCAGTGATTCATAGCAATGGTAGAAAATTTCCCTTGGTATTAGCTGCATTTAGGACCTTGCCTGCCCTGCTGCCATTAAAATCTGCTCAAAGGCAAAATTCAAAAAAGGAAAAATTCAGCTGTCAAGCCATGAAACCATGTTCTTTTTTTTAATTAATTCTTTTATATTTTGATGGAAAAACTTAAACATGCAGTGTCTTTTTTAAACAGTCAGAGTGGGACATTGTTCCCACTCATGTCATGGAAGACACAGGGAGGATCCAGAAGAGTACACTGGTGGTTTATAGCAGAAAATAACCCCAAATGAGGAGACATTCAACATGACAGGAAGTATAAATTTATATATAATATATATTTTATATATATTACATTTATATATATTACAGTAAGCTGGCTAATAGTGGGAATGATTTGTGGAGGTATAAAGCAGAAATCTGTAAGGGACATAGCAACAAGGTATTTGCTACTTCTTGTGAAGCCAAATGGTAGGTAAGTTGACAGGCATCATAAGTGCTACTATTAAAAAAAGGGAAGTAGAAAGCTGAAAAATACATAATGAAAAGCAAGATGGACAAAAGAAAATACTGGAGGGGAATTTTTTGGATTTGCATGGAGTGAATCTGCAGGTTTCTTTGTGCAGGACATGGGGACAAAATCCCATGGGAATGCAGATTGTACGAAGGGGAATGGGGCAGGAAATCTTCCTCACTGGAACCTGATGCATCCAGGGTGGAACTTAATGGACAGCTCAAGAAAAGCTTCCAGGTAGATAAATGAAATTTAAAGTAGGTGTTGTAGGAGCTCATTAAACTTTTAACAGAATTGAAAGCAAGATTTGCAGTTGGTTTTATTTCAGTTTTAAGATGTGGTGACAAGTATGATAAATGGGAAGTTCTCATTAAGGAGGAAAAATGAGAGATAATTGCTATTATCGAAACCTTATGGGACAATAACACAGAATGGGTGCTTACAGCCTACTTAAAGACAGAGTGGCTGAAAGAGGTGCACAACAGTGTGCAACTCTGAAGGTACTGGTACCCGCCTTAAAGTTAATTAATACAAGGTTCTTGAGTACATATCAGTCTACTAATTAACAAACCCAAAAGGATAGTACTCATAGGGATCTGTTGCAAATGGAGCATGAGGTGGATTGCTCCTTGAGCACTTGGCTATAAAAAGCATATAAAGAAAATACACTATTGTATGTTATGCTGTAGATGAAACACAGGGAAAGGTGAAATGTAATTAGCCAGAAAATTGCAAATGATAATTTTCTAGCATAAAATGTACTACATCCAGTACAAGGTCATTTGGTGGGAGCTTACAGTGATGAATTCATCTAGAATTTTGTGTTGTGTAGGAACAATCTTAACTTTCGAACATTTAATGAAACCAAAAGTTATTCCAAACAGTGAGGTTGCATATTTGAGTGTTCAGGAAGAGTAGTTTTCAAAAGCAAAGGGGAAGTGTGACTAACTGGAAAGGGAAGTGTAAACAACAACAACAACAGCAAAAAGAGCAACACAAAAAACCCTAAGAAGGACTCCTTGAGGAGGAAGATAGTCCTGTGACACTGTTGAGACAGAATCAAATAATACAGAATGAATGGTAACTAGTTATGGAGTGCAGGAAAATGATAAAATAAAGATCATGGGCAAATATGTCCATTCAGATAAAAGACTTCTTAAGTAAAATTGGAGTTTTGATGTTTTGTATTATCTGAATGTTACTGGCTTATTCTTAGCTGGAGATGGAAGAACTTTTAATAATGATGTGGAAAAAGGAAAATGTTTTGCGAAAAGTAAGTGTTCTAGGTGAAGCAGAGTGAAATATTAGTTTCACTAAAGGATAGGGAAATAATTTTCAGTCTGTAAATAGTTAACATATGTTAAAAATAGCCTGCAAATATCTTCTGTATCATTGGAGTCCTGGAAAACTAGGCTGAGATCTCTGACTAGCTTTTTATTTTTGATAGATGTTGGAGTGCAAGAGAAATTGCACGTCACTAGAAGAAGGCTCTATGTGTCAGTATTAAAAAACAAATAAGTAAAATTCACACATGCATGTGATGATGGGTGGAACTGCAGGCTGTTGGTCAGATTTTAGTCCAGAAAGGGTAATGGAGAAGCTGATTCTGGATGCATACAGTGGATGACTAAAGAATGGAAATGAAATTACTTCTCCAGTCTCCCTGACTTTATAGGAAGCATTGAGTTTTGAAGATGCTGTTCTTATTAGGAAAGTGGCATTATGTAGTCTCAAGAAAGTATTTGTTAAATGGATAGCTAAGTTAGTTAACTAACCTATAAAAAGAACTATTGCTGAAGTTTTGTTCTTTGTAGCATTTCTAATGAGCACATTTTTATACTAAGCCCAGTATCACAGGTTTTTTCCCCAGGAGTTTTGAATATAACATAAATGCTAATACAAACTTGCTGTAAATGCAGAGTACTGTGTGTATGAGGGGAGGAGCAGTAAAGACGAGAATGTTGAGCGCAATTTATTTCTTAGCAGAACTGGTATTTTGGGGAAAGGGTTGGGGGTTTTTTTGAGTTTGTTTGGTTTTGGCTTTTTTACATCTAAGCAGACACAGAGCCTCCTCTTATTGTGTATTGGGTCAAAACGGGATGCCATTTAGGAGGAGGTTTTTGTGTTTGAGCTACATACGAGATTTTAGGCTTAGCCATCTCTAAAATGCAAGAGCTTGAAGTACCCCATGATCTTTCCTGGTTTTAAAGTGTGTGAAACTAGGGATGTGAGGGCGTCAGGGTCCCTGCTGCCTGTTGGCAACTCCCACTGCCCCTGCACGTGCAGTGAACAAGTTCAGCAGCCAGCAGGGGAATGTGCCCAGTCCATCTTGAGGGAATAACCAACTCTTTTTCCCCTCATACTTCTGGGAGCAGGCAATACTTCTCAGTCTATGATCAATCTGTGCAGTCAGTTCATGAGTTTTTCCAAGGCTTAAAACTTCCTTGGATTTGAGGGGAGTTTCACAGGACATGTATAGGACACTTCCCTCATACAAAGCAACTTTTCTTCCAAATTAGACGTGCCTGGTCTGCATCATGGAAGTACTTACAACTTACAGTATTATCTTGGAGCTGCTGTAGTATTTTTTGAGTTTTCTGAAACAGTTGTATACCGCTGCTCACATGGGTGTCGGTAATCATTGCAGCATGAGTGGACAACATTGTACTCAAAACTTGGTTAATTGATTCCTTTGGTTATCCATTACCCTTAAGGGTTCCAGAAAAAGGAATAAGTTTTGCAAGAATCAACATGTGAAAGGATAGATGCTTTTGTTGTGTTGGCAAAATAGCCTATCACTCAAGTGACTCTGCTTTCACTTCATTATTGCAATCTGTCTTCCACTCTGGTCTCAGGTAACTGTTACGGTGCATTCCAAGGGATAAATATTCAGACCTAAAAAAATACATTTGTTGGTGTAGGATTAAGGAGGTGTGTTTGAAATTTCTCAGATAATTACTTAGTGGTTTTTATAATACAATATTTCATATGAACAGCCTGTAAAACCTCTTCAATTTCACTGATGTTTCCTTCAAAATAAAAACAAATTTCCGTTTTAAGGGGAAATATTGAAACATTTTCCACTTTGATATCATGTGATTTCATGAGCTGTCAGCTGATACATAATAGATGAAAATAGCAAAACAGCAATTGGTAACCTAGCTTAAGTAGGATTTTCATAATAGCTGCTTTTTAATTAATTAATACCTGGAGACCTTGGGAGTTAGAGGTGATACCTTTCTGGTATTACATTATTACATTTCTTGTTTCATATGTTAGCATCAAACTTTTTCATGTCAAGAATATAAAGAATTATTTCTGTCAAAAAAAATTTATCAGATACTGGTAATTACTGGTTGTCCATTAACATTTATAAAAATAAAATACGGAGAATATATTGTATGCAATGCTAATATGACATGCAGTTGACTTGCTAAGCTATTGTGTGCATCAATTTGTAAATCATAGTTTCCCAGTTGAGGATAATCCCAAGTTTTAGCTAACTTAGTTAATATCAAATTCATACACTCTGCTTTTTTTCTTTACTGGCTATGTGAACATGCGGAAAAACAACAAAAAAATGGATGAGAGGATACTGATCTATTTTGGTTGCTTTAAAGCAAAGGAGAAGCAGTTTTTCAGACATGACATGCCAGGGTTTGTGTGGCACGTGGCAGTCTTTGTCATGGGCATGAAGCAGTTACCCAGTACTAGAATGGAGCCCTGTGAATGTGCTTCTCCAAGTGTAATCAGCCAGGACACTCTGCTTGGTTTTCATCAAAATGGTTTTTATCATACCACCTTTTCTGAGGCCTCATAAAATGTAGCCACAGGAGGCTGGGACAGGCACCAGGCAGAATAGGGACATACAGTTCCCAAATTTTACTGCTAACATTGGCTTCTCCCATTCTTTGGGGCCTTTAATTCCTTTCTTCCAGGTTTTCCAACTATACAATGACGAAAACACTACCAGTGGTGTTAGATTCTTGCAAAACATAATTAGTTAATCTGTTAATTGAGTTGAATGTGTGTATGAAAGATCACCTTTTAAAATAAAACGTATATATTAACTTGGTTTTAAAATCCCTATATATATGTACACACAATTGTGCAAATATAAATCTTATCCCATTTTAATGTGTTGACACATGAAGAACAGTGTTCATTAGAAAAAATCACCCTCTGTCAGTCCCCTTTCTTCGCATCCCTTTTAAATTTTTCCTTGAAAACTGGTGACTGTGGCAGTTTGATCTGGTATAAATAACGCAGACAACGGTGTGCCTGCTGAGCAATCTTCCACGGATCCAAGGGAGTCGGGAGATGCAGAGTTGCTCTCGGTGCTCCCCCGGCTTGTGCGCAGCAGCTGCTGCCCTCTGCCGGGACCGCCGGCTGCGGAGCGCTCAGGCATGGGAGCCTGCTCCTCACAAAGGCTCGGCTGCTTTGCTTTGTGGATCCCGTAGGCTTTCCATTAGGCGGTCCAACACAGCCTTTCATCCCACTGCCCACTACCAATGAATGTAGTGTCTTGACACGATACTAACCATTAGCAAATATACGATAGCATAAAAACTCTGAAAATAAATTTAATATCAATATTTGTGTATTAGGTTATCCTACTGCGACTGTTTTTTCCCAGTAGTTATTTTGTGTTTCTGAAATTGGCAAAATAGAAATTTTTTGTAGATTAGCACAACGAATAAGTGGTGAACAGTTTCTGTTAGGTTGTTGTTCCATTGCGATAGGCACGCTGTACAGACCAGGAGGAAGATGTTGTTCTTAACTTGAATAGCTTGCACTTCAAAAGGAAAGATGTAACTAAGCTTTAAAAAAAAGAAAAGAAAAAACTCACCATTTTCAAATGCATCAAGTGATTTCGAAATGCAAGTGTCTCTTTTTGTCAGCTGAACGTCTGCCCTACATGATGACATAACTCAGCTGCATTTGCAGTTTAATGATTCTGAATAATTTTGAGGGAACTGTCTTCATTAAAAGCTACTGAATGTGTCTACAGTATTATTTGGTGTCATCTTTAGGATTGTAGGATTGTCAGGTAGAGGTGTAAATAAACATACCACAGGTAAGCACTATTTTTGGTAACCTTTTAGAATCATAGTTTTCCTTAGTTTGTGATCTTAGTTTTATTCCTAAGAGATTAGCTTTTGCAGTTTAAGCTCTAGACTGAGAGTCTGTCTTTTATTAGCTACATTTGCTTTACAGATTTAATCAGTTTCTCTACCTCCCCCAAAAGTTATCCTTATCTTATTCATGAGCATGTTTTATAAAATAAACTCAAGAAACTTATTTCAGGTGGAAATATTGGAATACCATAATATTGTAATAGCCTCCTTTCTGTTTTATATTTTATGTGTATCAGATATTAATTTTTAGGGAGTACTCCCTTCAGTGAAAGCTGTATATACCTTGAGGGTTTAGATCCTATACTTTATAGACCAGGGAATACAAGATTTTTGAAGCTGATTGTAGTTTTAAGGGTTTGCCTTTTTAATTAAATTTTTGGTTTCTTAAATTCTTGAATGTACTTCTCTCTCTTTTTTCAAAGCTTTGTTGACCATGGCTTTGAAATCTTAACAGTAAGTGTAAATATTTAAATAGACCTATCAATTTTTAAAGCCTTAACTATTTTTGGAGACCATTTCATTGATAATGCTATTCTTTGGAGTTGGAACTGGAAATTTAGCAGGGAGAGCTTTTAGAGCAGAAACATGCCTTTTGCATTCTTCCAGTACTCAGCCAGCTTTGACCATATTGTTTAAATAAATACATAAATAAATAAAATAACTGGAAATTACAAGCATCTTCTAAAGCAGAAGAGCAAAGATCTGAAACAACTTTCCACTATGAGAAATGTGACTAAGAAACTTTTGCTGTAAGAAAAAGCAAAATTCTTAACAGAATTCTGTGGTGAGATAGCCTGAGATAACAAGGGGCTGTGCTTGATCCAGAAAATATCTTCAACTCCAGGGTTTACAGATCTTAGATTCTTGCTCTCCTGGTTGGAATTAGAAGATTTTTAAGGTATCTTTCAACCCAAACTGTTCTATGGTTCTATGATTTGCACTGCCATCAGTGTCTTTAATTTTTTTAACCGAGTTAGCCATGCTCTACCTCTTCCCATTTTTATTTAAACTTCAGCATGCTGCGGTGTCATATAGCATGCCTTGGATTTTTCTGTTCCTTTCTTGGAGTCATGATTTTGACATATTATCTCAGTGCACTGTTCTATGAGCCTCACTAGAGACAGTGTGTTGTTGGCTTGGAAACAACAGAACTTTATGTTCTTTTTTGTTTATACTTAATGATTAAGTTGTAAATATTATCTGGTCTTAAACTGTGTGTTGGTTGTAGGAAGTTTTGGAGTGTTAAGAGTGTCTGTACAAAATTATACTAGTTACTATTTAGTTACTGTCTATCATGAGTCTTCGGGATTTGCCACAACTGGCCCTGAGATATCTTGCAACATCAACAAAAAATATATATTCTCTTGAGATGACATATCCTTTTCTATCATATGTAAAACATTCTGTATTCTTCAGACAATCTCTAAAAGGTGATATACTGGACCACTGATGAGTCAACAAAGAAAAAAGATGCTTTATACTACAATTTAATGGACTATATAATAGAAACCGGAGATGACTAACTCCTAAAACTGCCCACAGAGAGCTCCAAATAATAAACATCCTACTTGAACTGAGATGATGATAGCTAAAAATGCATTAAGTAGACAGAGAAACAAAAACAAATGAATGTGAGAACTCAGTCAAGCGGGCTGAAGTGGAGTAAACACTTTCTCAGGAGTGTAGCCCATGTTAGTGCTAATGTGTTTTGCTTTAGTATGATGTCTATAAAATACTGACTCTTGGCATCAGAGCTAATGGCAAAAATCCACAACAGTTTCACAGTACATACACATGCAGGAACAATAATACCATAAGAAAGATTCTTACTGTTAATGTTTTGAGTTTTTAAAAAATAATATAATAGCATGCGAAAGAACTAGTAACAAATGGTAAGTGGCAGTCACTACATAAATGTCTTGCTGTTCTGCAGTTCAGTTTTGATCAATAATTGATGAAACAAAACAGATCAGACAGTACCAGAAACGCACATGAAATGAAGTTGTTTTTAGAATGTTACTCAGAGGATGAGATTAATCAGGCTGAACTTTTAGTAAGAGGATTACATATATATGTATCAATATGAGGAGGCTTTGTGGCTTCATTAGCAACTTCAGAGGAAGAAATACCTTCATGTATGCTGCTAACTAAAGTGAAATACTTTTCTGTGACTGGTTGAGATTCAGAAAATAAATTTCAGTCCTGGAGGGTTATACAGAGGACATTGCTTATGTGTCTAGAATCGTGTGCCTCTAGTCTTGTTACCTATCTGAGCTGGTGGTGTTGGCAGTCGGGACCCAGCCAGTGCTTGCTGCAAGGTGAGGGAAAAAGGGCCTGAAGGCAGTAGGGCAGTACTGTGAAGGTGAGGGGAGGGCTGTGGGCTGCTGGAACAGGAGAAATTTGCTCCTTGGTGGAGCTTCTGTGTATGAACTCTACAACCAGAGCCTCTAGCAATGGCACAATCTGGCCTTGCACCCATTTCTCAACCCAATCCTGTGTGCCAGAGGTGGTGCATGGGTGCTTGTGCCAACCTCATGCCAGGTTTAGGGAGCAGCAGGCCAGTAAGAATGTGAGTTGAGAAGCTGTCAGGGTACCTCTGCATCACGGTCTCTTATGCTTGGAGCATTTTGAGTTAGCTGGTGGGTTAGACCAGCTTTGAAGCAATTACAGGCAGCATGGAAACTGGGCCAATAGGAAGGTTAGAGGTATACAAAAAAGGCCTTTAATCTGTCACCAGAGCATTTGCAAATTTGCTGGTGGTGTCTTCTTTTTACACTGAGTAAGGCAGAAGGAAATTAGAAGACTTCCCAAGACAAGAGTAAGTCATGTTGGGAACAAGATTAAAAGCTTTGTCTTTCATCTTCAGGACTGTCTCTAAACTCCAAAAGCAGGGAGTTTGAGAACTCCTCTATGTAAGAGACTACAGCTGGTATCAGCTGAGCCATATGTAACAGCAGAATGGCTGACTCAGCATTCCAGTTGGATCTCACCAGATCCTAGTCTTCTCAGGGAGGTACCAAATTTACCCTATTGGAGTACTCATATGCCACTAGGCTCAGATCTTTCTGAGTGTAAGATTTTGGAGTCTCCAAAGGCACATTTCTGTCAACATTTACAGAATATTATCACTTAGTGTTGGTGTAGATGTTTCAGAAGTTCTTGTTAAAGCTTGAAATTATCTGCCTTTTGTGCCCTTACTAAGAGGAATTCTTGAATTACTCGCTTTTTGCACTGCTGAAGTAGATTGAATTCCTGTTTGACTGTGATAAAAATGCTTATTGTAACCTTCTATGAACCATGATTTTATGTCTGTATGAAAAGCAATATAAGTACTACATCTTCCATTCTTCCCATTTGACATGCATTAGCCTTATTTTTGTCTTCCACCTGTTTCTTCCCTCTGACTGCCTAGGTTTTTCATTCTCCTATTTGGATATCCACCAAGGTACCCACCAAGTTCTTAGCTGTATAGCTCATTACTTGGGCACTTTCATTTGCCCACTTTGCAAAAGTTGGGACACTCTGATTTTTAGTTATATATGTATGTATTTTAGTAATCAGCTTTTAATATTTGATGCTTTGAGATGAGGAAGGTGTATTGGTATGTTTTGTGTGAGAAAGTGTGTCACATTGGGGAAGGGCAGAATAATTCCTCAGGGTTTTGGGTTTCGGTTGCTTGGGCTCTTCATGTGATAAAAGAATGAATCAGCATAGCAGTGATGTCTGTAATTTCTTACCTAAGGAGAGACATGAGAAATTCTAACCTTTCTCATGTACAATGAGATCACTGCTGTTCTCCCTCGCAGGTACTCATCACAGAGGCATACTTGATCTCCTCTGTGTTTAACAGTACTCCAGTCCTAAGTATGGAATAAAATTACCCTTACTTAAACTATTTGCTTATCACTAATCTTAAAATCTCCAGCAGCATCCTGGTTGTGTTGCTTTTAGTGCTCCCATTGTTTTCTTTTGCACTTGATACTCTGGCTGTCCAGATTATCACTTGTATCTGGTGGCAAGGTGCCCAGTGAGTTAGCTCTGTGTTGTTTCCATCCATCAGTTCCTTTTGCTTTCTTGAACCTTTTCCTGCTTTATTTCATCAGAACATTTTGAGTTCAGCTACTCTGGTTTATCCAGATGGGATTTTGGTTTTTTCAGAGGTGTTGAATGAAGCTTTGCTGGTGGCCCTCGTGATGATGAGTTTTTGGTTTCTGATGAATAAGTCCATAGTAGTAACTAGGGGACTGAAATGGAGGGAGAAAATAAGCAGTATATATAATTCTGAGGGAGAATATAGCATATACTGCTCATAAACACTGCTCAAAAGAATTGAAAATTTTTGTAATAATTCTTTTCCATAGATGCTACAGGGAAGTTGCGTGCTTGGGAATGGGAAAGCAGGGTGATTCATGAGACTGCAAGTGGGAGAGCTGGCAGAGAGTGAGAGGCTTTAATACCTGCCTGGAAGGTTAGCTTATTCCCATTAATTTTCAGAAGAATTTTTGGAATGACATCAGAGCTTCTCTCCCCTGTGCTTGTGTAGAGACCATTTCTACAAGTTTTTTTTATTCCAGCACCAAAACAAAACCCAAAGTCCTGTTCATGGGCAGCTATTAAATTGTTTAAAGTAACTTCATGTGGAAGAGTTCTAGTTAAGAAGTTACATGTGGGCTACAACAAATTCGTCTAACAATTTCAGTTACAGAAAATATTTTGTATTTACTAGTTTTAAGATAATAGCAGTATTGCAGTGCTTTATAACAGTATTAAACTGTTGGTACAGCACATGGTACATTTCAGTAGCTGGGAAGGGAGTTGTGACCACACAAAATGCTGCTGAACTTGCTCTCTGCAGTAGCTGGCAGACAAGATTCTGAAGTATTTGCACAAGTAAAACTGATGAAACGAGTTCAGGAGTACGAATTTTAATAGCTCGTGATAAAGTACTGCCTGT
Organism: Oreocharis arfaki; assembly: GCA_013398015.1. NCBI lineage: Eukaryota > Metazoa > Chordata > Aves > Passeriformes > Paramythiidae > Oreocharis > Oreocharis arfaki. The sequence continues at coordinate 34,617 of VZRR01006390.1, read as the reverse complement.
GGTACTGATAGGATAGATCTTACAGAAAAAAAATACCATCCATGTAATGAAAAAGTAATTTTAGAGGAATGTACTTGAATGAGCTGCTATTATTTGTGCATATTTTCTCTAGATGGTTTAGATACAGAAAGAGAAACTAATGAATTCTTCTTGAAGATTTTTATTTCATCATTACAGGAGAAACCACGAACAAAGGAACTGCTGCAAAATTGTATTTTTGTCTGTTTCCTCTTACTTTCAGTACTTAAAATACAAGATATTTATTCAGTCTGGGTTAGTCCTGGGTGAACTAAATGCAGGTCTACTTAGGATTTAGTAACTAGCCTATGAATTTGCATTTAAAAATCTTGCTGCTGAAAAGCATCCTAATAGCTATTCCAATTATTTATGCTTTAGGTTGAAATCACATGTCTTCTATGGATTATGGATTGTAGTGATTATTTTATTTGAGGTTGTCAGAGAGAGATCATAATGTTGTCTGGGTGCAGAAGAGCCACATTTTTAACTCTCACTGTTCATGTAAAGCCAGGAGTATGAATGGACCCACACGTACCTATGTCCTTAAGGGCAATCGAGCATTCCTCAAGCGAGATACAATGGAATAAAAATAAGAATATGATCAGGACTTTACAGCTCTCTTCTGTTACTGTAGTGTGTCAAGATACAGTGTTTATGTGTCATTCTATCTTGGGTTTCCATTTCTTATGGTTTGTTTTGTTTCAGCCTCTCGGAGCCAGCGACTATTTGGAAATATCAAAGCATTTTGACACGGTGTTTGTTCGTGACATACCACTTCTTACAATAGGAAAAAGGACACAAACTCGTCGTTTCATTACTCTTATTGATACCTTTTATGAGCATAAGGTGAGAACCAAGCCTTTCCTGTATGCCGAGGAATAATACTGGGAGTCCTAAAACTGACTGTTACAATTGGTTTGAAGTAAGGCATAAGCAGAATGAACTAGCACTGCAAAGAAACATCATTCCAGCTTCACAAAAAAAATTGGCCCCATTGCAATAAAGGCAAATAAACGGGGGTTTTTTTGTTGTTTTCTGTGAGTATTAAGCATGAGCATAAATATAAGCCTGAGCTCATTTGCCTTTCTTGAATGGGAATGTTCTTTCCTAACCCAGGAAAACAACAGAAGCCATGTCATTATTTTAATAATGAAAGATTGTGCTGCCAACTGTGCTGGAGTGAATTGAAGTTTTTTAGATTTTAATCTGTATGGGCACTTGGTCAGGAATCAATGCCTTTTTGATCAGGAAGGGGGAGTTAATAGCACAGTTACATCATAAAGTTTTAGGGAAACTGTTGCTGTAGGCTTTACATTAGATTGCAGAATTGCTCATGGAATAGTAATGATAAATGCAGCACTTCATGTGGGTTTACAGACATTTCAGTCATGGAAGCAAAATCAGCATAACTAAAACAAAGGGAAGTTCCTTTTTAAGGTGATTTCTTAAAAAGTGATGCAAGATATGAAACACTATCTTGTATGTGATTATATTTGCACACACCTAAACATTTATGCAGTTGGGAAATGTCAGTTGAGGTTGGTTTTTATCAAGAATGTTCTGGCATTGGCTGTTGATCAGAAATGCCCCAACTCAGCGAGGTATTGAACTAACTCAGTGTATGAGTAGTCTCATTCAAATCAGCCATATTCAAATCAGAGTAATTCAAATCAGCCAGATTCTTTATGCTTTATGATTTGAGAATGGACATTTGCTAAGACAATATGCTGATATTAAACTAATGTGTTAGAATAGGGGGATGGTCTGTTCTGTGTTCCTGCTGCCATTAAAAACTGCAGTTACTTTCCTCCATAGGAAAAACACAAGTGTTAAACTCCCATCAAAAGTAGTTGGGAAAAATACCTGAGTATATTTGTGGATGCCTGTCCACAACACAAACATCTTGCCTGTATGCTCTCAACAAGAGTCTCCTTCTGTAGTATTATTTCAGTCTGTCTTCATTGCAGCCCCCCAGAGATATCATCTCTCACGGCACGTTGTATCTTCTCCCAGCAGACATGAAAACAGCATCATTATTATTACTAACAAATAACTTTTACTGGAGTAGCACAGATGAAGGCAAGAAAGGCTTCACACAGCCTTCTGGGAAATTTGGAATTTAAGTGTTCTTTAAATAGCATAGTGTATCTGCGCACTGAGAGGACTCTCACTATGGGTGCAAAGTAAGCATTGGTTACTATACAGCTGTTATTTTAGAAAGTAACTTTATGGTGAGCTCATTGCCTGTGTAGCAGATATTCTGAGTATTTGATAGCACAGTTCTGTTCTCTGAGTAGAAGTTACATCAGTTGTTATTGTGAAGAAGATCCTCTAGGGCTAATATTCCATCTGACTAAGTCAGGTAAATCTGTAACAGCAGTACTAGTAAGAGAAAGGAAAAACACTGGGGGGAAAACCACTGAGGTTTCAATTTGAAGTTTGCTTTGCATAGATCATGTGTTTTATCCCATTCCTGTAAAGCCCAAGTGATGATACTGTTGCCTGTTTTCCTCCTCTCAGGTGCGTATTATCTGTTCTGCGGCAGCTCCTCTCCAAAGCTTGTTCCTGGTGGAACATGACAGTGGTGAACTACAGGACAACAGAGTGTTGATGGATGATTTGGACTTGAGCCAGGTACATGATTTTGACATCGTCTCCCTTTTGTAACAAAATTGGGTTTAGTCTCATAATTGCAGCAGCATTTTAGGAGGGGGAATCAAGAAAACATTTAACTAATGATTTGCTGCTTTTCCTGTGGTGTATCTGTCACTCTGATACTTACATGCTGTGCTACTTATTCATAGTCAAAGAAAATGTCACAATATATAGAACCATTTTGTGTAAGTTTTAGGGTAATTTTGAATATTAACCATTGTATCTGTTCAGTAATATATGAAAATGCTGATTTAAGTTTAGCTCCTACATTTAAAATACAGAAATAAAAGATGGTTTGTTCTACCTCTTCCTAGACTACAGAACAGCCTCATGAGTCCTCACAAACAGTACTACTTTGCATGTTGCTTATTCTGGTTTTCTTTTCCCCTATAGCTCAGTTATTGCTAATGACTTTTTAAACGGTTTGTTTAAATCAGTGTACAATTAGTCAACAAAAAAGGGAAAATAGATGGTTAACCTGTCATTGTGTTGTTTTAAAACCAAGTTATTATTTTTGCTATATTCCTTCAGAGGATTACCCAGCTGAAATAGGCAATTTTCTTTAATTTTTGGATATTAGTTTTAATTTTTTGGTGCCATGCTGCTGTTTTGTTTTGTCAAAGCCTGTAAAGCACTGAGCCTTAGGAGTCAGACAGGATGCACTTCAGTACAGCCATGTGTCTCACAGGTCTCTGGTACTGTTTCTGTGTATTGATGTAGGATTCTGCCAAAGGACTCTCCATGTTTACAGGAGAAGAGGAAATCTTTGCCTTTCAGCGTACTCTCTCACGGCTCACAGAAATGCAAACTGAACAGTACTGGAATGATGGGGACAGAAGCAAAAAAACATAATTAAAAGTTGAATGAAATCACCAAGAAGTAAAATTACAGCATGAAATCACCAAGAAGAAAAATTGGAAAAGCTTCAGAAAAGCACTGGAAAGCTTTTTAGCACAACTTGAATAATAATTGCACTTTATCATCTGGACCATGTTTTCTTTCATCAATAGGTTGTTGAGTTTAAGACATGAGGTCTCAGTTATTTTTCTGTACCACTGGTGTGTGGAAATTTTGCCTTCATTTATTCTTCTTCAAACCTGCCTGGATGTCTGGGTCCATACAGGGGTGGTGAATGGAGTTACATCCACCTGATGGCCAGTTACCAGTGGGGTTCCCCAGGGCTCAGTGTTGGGGCCAGCCCACTTTAATATCTTAATCCGTTATATGGACAAGGGGATCAAAGTGCACCCTCAGAGAGTTCACAGATGATGCCAAGTTGGGTAGGAGTGTTGATCTACTGGAGGGCAGGAAGGCTCTGCAGAGGGATCTGGACAGGCTGGATCAGTGGGCTGAGGCCAGTTGTGTGAGGTTCAACAAGGCCAGGTGCAGGGTCCTGCCCTTGGGTCACAACAACCCCAGGCAGCGCCACAGGCTGGGGCAGAGTGGCTGGAAAGCTGCCCAGTGGAAAAGGACCTGGGGGTGCTGGTCAGCAGCAGCTGAACACGAGCCAGCAGCTGTGCCCAGGTGGCCAAGAAGGACAATGGCATCCCGGCCTGTATCAGAAAGAGTGCAGCCAGCAGGATCAATGCAGTGATTGTTCCCCTGTACCCGGCACTGGTGAGGCCTCACCTCAAGTGCTGTGTCTGGTTCTGGGCCCCGCACTACATGAAGGACATTGAGGGGCTGAAGCGAGTGCAGAGAAGGGCAATGGAGCTGCTGAAGGGTCTGGAGCACAAGTCTTGTCAGGAGTGGCTGAGGGATCTGGGGTTGTTTAGTCTGGAGAAAAGGAGGCTATGGGGTCCTTATTGCTCTCTACAACCACCTGAAAGGAGGGTGTAATGAGGTGAGGGTCGGTCTCTTCTCCCAGGCAACCACACTGATGAGAGAACACAGCCTCAAGCTGCGCCAGGAGAGGTTCAGGTTGGACATAGGGAAGAATTTCTTCACTGGAAGGGTTGTCTGGTATTGGAACAGGCTGCCCAGGGAGGTGGTGGAGTCACAATCCCTGGAAGTGTTCAAGAAATTACTGGACATGTGTTTTATTTAATAGGGTGATGTTTGGACGAAAGTTGGAGTCTATAATCTTGGAGGTTTTTTCCAACCTTAATGATTCTCTAAAATATAACTTTGATGTTCAGGAAGTTTAATGGGATTAGAATTTTTCTGGAGAACTGGTCTTCAGACAAAGTTACTGGGCTATGCAGAGTCATTTATGATGTCACATGAAGTAGGCACTTCATTGTTTATGTGCTGCTTCTGTCATGTACAATGCTGCTTGCACAAAAGAAAAATCAAATACCTTTTTTAAGAAACTCCTGATATTGTCCATGCTAGAATCCTGGAACTTCTCTGTTCTGATTTTGTTTGGTTGGGGTTTTTTTCTATTCTAAGTTGAGCCATCTGTTGATGTTCAGGCTCTAGGAGTTTTTTGTAATCAGACTGTTGCTCAGTCTGGTTCACTGAAAGCTAATGGTTTGAACCAAGAGAGAACCCTGAGGAGGAGCTTTAAGGTACTTGAAGCTGCAGATTAAGAGCTAAGTAATGGATGGGAAAAGAGCCCACAGTAAGACAGGGGATGCTGTAACAAATAAGTGCATGTTCATACTCTTCCTAAATTTTGTGGTTCCTGCAAGCCTGGATATGCTGCCTCTACACCAGTGATGTCTTTACCCTGAATTTTCTTAGGCTTCTTCTACACCAAACCTCCCAGTGCTGCTAACACACCTGCCCTCACCTGGGAGTAGTACTCAATACTACTGAGGTAATTCATCATGTTACCATAGGAATGTGTTTTATGAAAAAGATAGGATAGTAACTGATACCTCAAGACACATCGCCCATCCTCATGTTTGAAGTTGGAAGCTCTATTTTAGTTAAAGATGCAGATCCTTGATTTTTATCTAACTGAAACAAAACATGATATTATGTGTATTGGCTTATCATGTATTTTTATAAACAGTCATTTTAAGAGCATGTGTAGAAACTACAAGTAGGAAAATCATGTAGATGGATTGAAAAGATTGCCCTCATTTCTTAGGGAGGAGATGTATAACACACTGTCCCCAACTTTGAGAGGTTTTCTTGGATTTTGCAACATGACCTTTTTCTGTCTGTTACCAAATTGTCTCCCATCACAATTACAAAAAGCTTCTAAAAGGGCCTTCTGGGCAGCAGGGAGGGCTGGAGAGGTCCTGTGCACTTACTTTTTGTTATGGAGCCACATGCTCAAGTCTGGTTTTCTGTTCTGATCCCTTCTGTTTGTCCTGGAAGTTACTTACACTGGCTATACCTGTTTTTCAAATAACTTTTAAAGCCTATATTTATAGTTTGCAACTCATGGAACTATATTATTATTCCCACAAGGATGACTACCATGGAGGCTTTTAATGCATATTTATGAAAGCTCCAATCAGAATACATTGCTTATACTTAAGAATATCCAAATAATTGGTGTATGCTTTCAGAGATTTGGGTTAGGTTTCTCAGCAGAGGGACTATTGACATTGATGCATGTGTGTCTGTATATACAGACACATATGCATATCTAATTTATACATGTATATATAAATCTAGATAAAACTAATATATACAATTAAAGTGTGTTTCTGTATTTATACATGGCACTCTATACTTATCAGCCTGGGACTGTGCTGATAACTCTCCTGAAGCTTCAGCCTTGAATATTTTGAGTAGCATTCAAATGCCTCCTGCCTTGTCTGAACCAGAATGTGTTGTGGGAAAATGGGAGATGGTGGTAGATAACCTAAGGCAGTTTGCATCTGGATATTTATTTACATTCTTTTAAAAACTGTTTTCATGTTTAGCCCATATGTCCTTCTCTGTCAGGTGGTAGAGGGGAATGTGTAATCTTGCAGAACACGGATGACGTATCTGGGACGTGTGAAAGAGGAGGTCCTGGCAGGTTTGGCATTCCCACAGAGACTGCCTTGGGTGAGGGAAGTGAGGTGTTTCCCCAGGGTCTGTGTGGGTGATGACCAAGCTCCTTTAACCAGGGGATCCCTGTTTGTGTTCAAACTGGTGAAGCTTTGCCTATTGGTGTTTGAGCCTTTTCTGCAGTCTGAGTGCACACCCCGAACACAGGTACTCCAGGCTTTTGGAAGCTCCTAAATGCAGTCCTAAATGGGACTGATGTACCATTGAAAGCCTCTGAGGATGTAGCTGAGCACTGTCAAAACACAGGAGGGAAATTCCTAAAAGCTTCCAAAGCCAGCACTTCCGGGGCATGCTGCTAAATGAAATCGTAGTGCAATCTTTCCTTGGCCAGCAAGGAAGCTGTCTGTTGGGAGTCACTGATAGGTACCAGCAATAAGCAAGGAAAAGAAATGAAGAAGGTTCCAGAAGTGTTTTGAGGCTGAAAACAAGAAAAGTTGCCTGAATCACTGTGCTGTATTCGTGATTGTGCTGCAGAGGGAGGTTTGCCACTCTTGGGTCACGTCCACAAGGAGAAATTGATTGGACCAGTTTGTCAGCCAGCCCAGATGCCAGGGCAGGGGGCCCCCCAGTAACCACAGGAAGCAGCACATTGATGCCCATCTACCTCCCTGAAGAAAGTGAGGCCCTATTTGCTTATTTTATGATGCTGTAGCACGTATAAAGCCTTTTTCCAGTGCTGAGTTGGGGGTGCTGCTTCTGGGGTCAGACACCTTCCAGGTAACTGGTGCCGGCCAGCATCACACTGGACACCATGGACAACAGTGGTTATGTCGCACCCCAGGGTGCAGTGTCACCTGTGCTCCCAGCTGTCCTGTCCCCTGCTGCCTGCTGCTGTGAGACAGCAACAGTCCATGATTTTTTTATTCCTGCATTATGCTGTTGTACCTGCCAAAATGTAAACAGTGAGACGCCTGTGAGTAAATTAGGCACACTCCATAATGGCCTTAAAAATTGCTGGATTTATGCTGGATGCTTCTATCCTAAGTTCAAGTCCTGGCTTTTTACTTGTGAATTCATGTCATCTCAGATCTGCAACAAGTTTTTATTTCCTTTAGTCGTTCAGCAAACATTATTGACAAGTTATTTTTAAAGGTCTATTCAAGTGACCTTTATTGATGTATGATATTTTGTTTTCATAGGAAGTAAAATCCTTGGGATTATGGACCATGTGAAACACTTCATGTTTTCTAAAGGTCATGTCCTGGCTGAGAATCTGTCAGCTAACTTCTTTCAAATACTTTATTGACCAAGGAATGTTCAGCATGCCCAAAAATTTAACTTCTTTTTTTTAAATATTAAATAGTGCAATTCTATCTTTCAGAGTTACTGTTTTTCAGTATTTGTAACTGTGCAGATTGAGGGAACAATTGCAGTATTTAGGGTAGAACAAGACAGCCTTCCAAAGGCTTTGGAGGGATTGAAGATGCACTTTTTGCTGTTGCTGGCTTTTGATCTGAAAATGGCTTCTGAAAATTAATGGCTTTTTCTTAGTAAAGGTGTTCGTGATGACACTATAGCTGGATAGATGTCACCTACTTTGCAGCAATCTAAACATGAAAAAAAGCAACTGACCAGGTTTCAAACAGTGCCCAGCATGGTCACCAGCCATCCAACAAGGAGGAACAGTCTCTCCATCAAGACTCGGCTAACACAATTAAGATTCAGGAATTTTCTTTCCTCAGTTGCTTGGATCTGAATACACCTGGTGCCTCAGTTTCCCTGTTGATAAAATGGGAATGATGTTACTTTCTTACTTGCTAACTCTGGAGTGCTGCCAGGCTTCCCTCATTAATATTCTAAGAAGCTTGCTGAGGCTCTGGGATGAAAATACTTCAGTAAAGTATGTAAATAGTGCAAAAAAATAATTTAGCTACTCAGAGTGGATTACTCTCCTTGTTTGGGTTATGGAATTAATGTCATCCACTAAACACCACATGCCTCTTCATAGTGATTTTGTTTTAAATAATGCATCTATTTTAAGAATCTATTTAAAGAAAAAAAAATTGAGGTTTGTGATTAAAACCGTAAACCATTCGCGTAGTTTTTCTTTTACTTGTAATGACAGATTTCCTATATGAATCATAACAATCTCAGATCCTATACATGTGAAATACAGTGGCTTTGTAAATTCTGTTAGGATTTTCCTTGTATATGGAGAGTATTTTTCAAAATATGTAATTTTGAATCTAATATATTACAAACTGAACACAGTCAAATCCTTCTGTTATTTGAGAAGAATTTACTTTGTAATAAAGAAAAATTTAAAAATAAGATTTTATAAACATGTCACTTATTCATGCTATTCTTAGGTATGTGTTCTGGGTAGACAGACTCACTGTTAATTAGAATCATAGAATGTTAAGGGGTTGGAATGGACCTGTAAGATCATCTAGTCCCAACCTCCCCTGCCATGGGCAAGGACACCTCCCACTAGACGAGGTTGCTCACGGCCTTATCCAACCTGTCTGGGAACACTGCCAGGAATGGGGCATCCACAGCTGCTCTGCAAAACCTGTTCCAGTGCCTCACCACCCTCACAGTAAAGAATTTATTCCTAATAACCACTCTAAGCCCTCCCTCTTACAGTTTAAAGCCATTCCCCCTTGTCCTGTCCCTACATACCCTTGTAAAAAGTCCCTCTCCAGGTCTCTTGCAGTGCCCTTTAGGTACTGGAAGGCTTCTGTACATCCTCGGCAGAGCCTTCTCCAGGCTGAACAACCCCAGCTCTCTCAGCCTGTCTCCATAGGAGAGGTGCTCCAGCCCTTTGATCTTTGTGATTTAATGTGATTGTTTTTTCTTAGATCTCTGTATCCAGGGGGCAAACCTGGACTGGCAGCACTGCCAGTTTGCCTGTATGAGCTGTAGCCATTGCCCTACACATGGTTCAGCTTTTGGGTAGGGATATCCAGGGTTTGTCAGAAAGGTCCTCCACTAGAAGCAGTTTAGACTTGTCTGCCTCAGTTACTGCTGCCAGCAGCCCTAATTTTTGGGTTTGGAACCCTTTTTTCCCACCTTTCTATCTCTTTTCTCTAGCAGCTTGAGGGTGAGACAAAATAGTTGTGTGCAAACCACAATTAAAGTGTTTTTTTTTTTTTCCTCTGTAATTTGGGATTCTTACTGCTCAAGATGTGCTTTTGCACAAACCTTTTTCCGTGATTAGTTTTGCACAGCTTGGAAAATTGCCCCGGGAAGCAGTTAGTTAACATGTAGGCTGGCAGAGAATCCCCACACTGAAGGGCTGGGAGGGTCTAAGTATCACTGCAGCTCCCCAGTGCAAGTGCCCTGAAGGAGCACCTCTTAGTGTTGAGATGGGAGAACACTTCTGCAGCATGGCACGTCTCCATGCATGCCAGTGGCAAACAGGCAGTTCTTGCTGGCAGATGGCAAGCAGCGTTTCACAGTTCAGACTTGAGAAGCCAGTGGGGTAAAGTTTTTAGGCAGGGTTAAACTTTGGGCCTATTTCTGTACCTTTTACTGCACACATTGTATTTTCCCATTTCTTGAAGAAGGATATTGTAATACTGAAAGTCAAGCAACCAGCTTGCTCCAGCATCTTGCTTGCAGCTGATGCTGGAGTGGTATCCAGTGTTTGAGAAAAGCATCCAGAATGGGATGTCTTACTCTCCCATTACAGATTCACACAGGTTTGTGAAGGAAGAGGCTGTACCCTCAACAATGGTTGCATGCCTTGTCACTCACGTAAACATTGGACCCTTCTCCAGATCAATTTAAGATCCTGTTTTTCCTTCAAACGTCCTGCAGCAGTGAGCTGTCAGGTTTAATTAGAAATTTTGCTAAAGAAAAAGTCCCTTTGCTTTGTTGCCTCTTCTGAAACCCTTCAAGAACAGATGCTGCCAATCTGCCTTTGCAGCTTTGTTTGTCCAGTGGATGTTTCTCTTGTGTCGCCTTGCTCCATTTCCTCTCAGAGATGAGCAATCCCCAACACGTCCACCTCTTGTCAGTGAAGATTGCTGCTCATCCTGGGATACTTAATCGTCTCTTGTTCTGTATCCTCATTTCTGATGTAGAAGCACAGCTTTTTGTGTCTCAACTTCCCCAAGACCCCTGGGCTTAGAGTTTTCTGCTGCTTGGCTTTGGGCCTCAGGAGCTCTGGCACATATGAAATACAGGGTGTGGGGTCTGAGGGTGCACCCATGCCCCTGCAGAATGGGAGACATTTCTGACCCTTGGGTTTGGGGCACTGCCTGCTTTTGCCTCTGTGTCTGCCCAGAAGGGGGACTTGCAGTAGCAATCCCTAGTGTGAGAGGAGAGGGAGGATGGAGCAGATGGAGGATGCAGGCCACTTGCTCCCTCTCCAGCCTTCTGCATTCTCCACATATTTGTAAAACAACTTTTGTTTTAAATTGAATTGATTTCTAAGAGAGCCATTAAAATACAGAAATGCTTCTCACTGACCTAGTACTCTGCATTCATGTTGGTAAAATTTTGGATGTGTTTCTATAGTCCTCCCGCCAGTTCTTTGTCAGGGTGAAGGGTTTAGTTGGCTCTGTTAATCCACTCTCTAGCTGAAATTGTTCATTTAAATCGTTATAAAAATCTACTCTTTTCCAATGCGAATCCTATATTCCCAGATTTGAGTACTGCTGCCAGTGCAAAGACTTCAAATTCTCTGAGTGCAACCACACTATATCAGTCCAAAGCCAAATTACAGACACTTATCCACAATTCCCCTTACTCAGCTTTAAGCTAATTTTTCCAGCAGGCAACAATAGCCATAAAAGTATAGGGGAAGATTATTACAAGGGCTTAAGAAATGGTTAACCAATTTCTTCACAAGCTGTGGGATAATTCTATCGCATTCTCTTATTGCAAGGAGCAAAACCTGCAGTTCTGTTACTTAATATATTTTTAGCATGTGGTTCTTCAGTGTCACAGTAATTAAGAGCAATCACAGCCACTGAAAGATGAAGCGTGGAACAAAAGATCAAGTGATTGTTTGAGCTGAAGTCAACCAAACCAGGAAAAGTAAGCTCACCGACTGTCACAGATTGACAACTGACCTGAAGAAAAAAGCTTTGAGTGCTCTGGCCTTTTACAATTAGCAAAGGCAATCACACTTGTGTAACTTTTTCTACATGCAGTGATGGATAATGTTCTGGTCACAACATGATGTGTTGGGTGGTGAGGTTTGTTCCTGAAGGCCTGTTAAGAGCACCTCTTACATCAGATCTTTCCTGTAGCTGAGGTATGATGTGCCCAGCAACACACTTCCCTACTAATCGAGGTTCACACACTGCAGACAGCTAACAAAGTTCCTCAAGGGGCAGGGGGAGCATAGTTGGTTGAAAACACAGGCAGAGGACCAGACTCCTCCAGTTGCAGTTGATATCTCCCAAAAAGTAACATTTCAGAGGCCAGTGGAGAGAGGAGCAATTACTGTCCAGCAAAATTACAATGTGAATGGGCTGCCATTTTCAGTGCTTCGCTAGGATGGCTGTGATTGCTATAGAAACTTCTGAAAGTGAGACAGAGAGGTTTTCCAGCAGTGGAAATTGCGAATGGAGAAGGTTAGACTGGGTGCAAAGCCCATTCAGTCAGGCAGCTGCCAATTGAGCCTCTTTGCCAAGTAGATTGTAGGAAATGCTGATTAAAATTTCCATGGAATGCACCAGGCAAATTAAATTTCAGTCACAGCCGGCTGGGCAGTTTTGGTGGGCAGACAGCTCCAGCCTGTGGTGCACCTGGGCTCACTCTCCCCCTGTGGCCTCTCCCACGGCCACCCGCCCCTTGTGCACAGGTACTGCAGTGACGCTGCAGCCATGGCAGCCTAAGGAACACAGGTGAGATGAGGTTTGTGGGGAAAGGTGGTAGTGACTGGTCTAGTAAAGGATGTCTGTGGGGGAAAAAAAAGCCAGACATCATTCCAGGTGAGGGAGCAGTGTCCCTCCCCACATCAGCTTTGACATTTCTCCCAGGGCACAAGCCCAGAGATGACGGCGCTGCCACATTCACACCCCTGTGACTGGGCTGGCACTCCCTGTCTATCTCCCTCATCCTACTCCCTGTGTTGGCATATAAACAGGACTGCTGTCTTTGAACACTGCCTGCCAATCCCTTCCCCTCCAAACAGCCTGCAGTGGACAGCTGGAACTGTCCTTTCGGGGCAGACCTGGCAGTACAGCCTAAAGCCTGCCACAAACCAGGAGACAGGGGGGTGTTGGTGCTTGGGACTTCCCCTTTTCCACCTCTGAGGGAAGTGTTGGTGCTTGGGACTTCCCCTTTTCCACCTCTTCAGCCAGCTTAGAAAGCTCCTGAAATTCCCTCCCACAGTCCATCGTCCCCAGCTTTGGTTGGACACCCAGGTGCAGCTGCAAGTCCAGTAATGTTTCTTCTTAAGAAGCTGCTCTGACCTCCTTTCCACACCCCCAGTCCTCATCTGTGCTGGGGGAGAGTTTAATACCTTTTTGTCTTCGTTGCTGGCCTTGGTAAAACAGCTTGTCACTCTTATGGCAGCAGGCTGGCAGCAGTTATTCCAGTGCCTCGCTCCCCACCAATCCCCTGAAGGAATGCTGGTATTAGTAGGCTTTATCACCATCATAGTTTCATTTCCTTCTCTCCTGTCTCTCCTCAGCCTCCTTTGGTTTAACTCCAGGCAGTCAGCCAGAAGAGTCTCAGGCAGGTAAGTGCAGACACAGGTAATGCTGTGACACAGTCACACGGCCATTTCCCTCCTCCTCCACAAGCTGGGTGCAGCCGGTGTGCCAGGCTCAGGCAGCTTCAGCACTGTGCCCCGCTGTGTCCCTTCACAACAGCTCCACTTACAATAGTTGCTTTTCCAGTCGCACTTGGCTTTGAGGCAAAACAATAAAACCACTTTGTGAAGCAAAGGAATTTCTTACCTACCTATATTTCAGTTTCCAAAGGTTCTTCATAGGCTTTTCTTGGAAAAAAATGTTTGCATTTAGGTACACAGAATTATATGGCAAGCATAAATAAAAGCGATGAGATTTGTCTTGCAGCATAAGGGTGAACAATGTAAAAAGTCAGACTTATCAAATCTATGAAATGTTTGCTGTATGGATTTTTTTTTCCCAGGAAAAAAAATCCCTTTTGGTAGTGAATATAATGGGTATTTTGGTTTGGTTGTGATTCCCAGCTTGGTTGGGATTTACAATCCCTCAATACACAGTTCTTTAAAAGTTAGAGTGACTTCATCCTGTGCTCTCAGAGCACCTGAGGACAAACATCAAGACATCTGCTCAAGCCAGTGCCTGTCACTGCCTGCCCAGCCTTTTCATATACACTGGTTATTTGTTAACACCAAGCTGCCGCAGTACTGTCTATGTATATATATTACATATGCTCAAGGAGCTACGAATGGGTTCTGCAGTCCTTGTGGCCTGCAACTGCTCCCATAGCCATGAGTTAAGACTTGGTTAATGGATGCTAATCTGTCAATTCTTGAACAATTCAGGAAATTAGTTATTGACATAATTGAGAAATTATCTGAGTGTATCACAGCAACCCATACTTGAGGACACCTCTGTCTGCTAGAGTTGACCTTAATAATTAACAACCTTACCCAGTGCCCCAGAGGTGCTTTATAAGGCAGGAGGCTGAAGGTTAAATAGCTTCTGTGCATCAGATGTGCTCATTACACCAGTATGTCTATAATGGCTTTTCTGAAGCCACAGCAGCTTGTTAATTGATTGTTCTCATTTCATGGTCTTTCCAGGGGTCCCCCGTACCATTACAACACTGCACCCTTGTCCTTGCCGGATTCCCTTTTCCTGTTCAGTGTGCACAAGTGTGCCCTCTCTGAAGGGGGACCGCCTTTCATCCCTTTGCTTGCCCTTGGTCGGCTGTATGGTGCTGCTTGGGCACCCTCCATCCCACTCCTCCACCTCAGCTCCTCCTTCTGTCACACTGTCACACAACAGCCGCCTGCTATTTAACCACCTGCCTCCACAGCAGAGCATCCAGGCAGCCTTGCAGTCCTCCTTGGTGTGGTCCAGCATTTATTTAAGTTTTCCAGAATGAGGCAGCAATGATGAATGAAAAGCTAAGTGTCATAAGTGACTTGGTGTGGAAGAGGAACAAGGTTTACAAGGAGAGCATGACCATCTGGGAAACCACCATTCATTGGTCCCAGCCAGCATGGCTTCCTGAGGGGAAGGTCCTGCTTGTCAGACTTCATTTTACAACAAGGGAACCCACCTAACTGATCAAGGGAAGCCAGTTGATGTAATATTTTTGAATTTCAGTAAAGCTTTCTATACTCTCTCACAGTATCCTTTTGGACAAAATGTCAGGCACAGAGCTGGATAAACACATCATGCCATGGGTGAGCAACTGGCTTACCAGTCAGGCACAAAGGGTTATAGGGAATGTGGTGGCATCAGGCTAGTGACCTGACACTAGTGGGGTTCCACAGGGTTCCATTCTCAGCCCTGTGCTCTTCAACATCTTCATAAATGACTTGGATGCAGAATTTGAAGGGGTACTGGGTAAGTTTGCTGATTATAGTAAATTGGGAGGAGCTGTTGAAGCCCTCCAGGGCAGGCAGGCCCTACAGAGACACCTCAACAAATCAGAGGGTTGGGCAATCACCCCTATGAGATTCTACAAGGGAAAGTGCTGGGTTCTGCACCTGGGGTGGGGCAACCCTGGATGCATGGGCAGACTGGGAAATGAGAGGCTGGAAAGCAGTGCTGCGAAAAGGGGAAGAAGAGGGGCAGACACTGATCTCTTCTCTGTGGTGACCAGTGACAGAACCCAGAGAGGAAATGGCCTGAAGGTGTGTCAGGGGAGGGTTAGGCTGGATATTAGGAAAAGGTTCTTCACCCAGAGGGTGGTTGGGCACTGGCACAGGCTCCCCAGGGAAGTGGTCACAGCACCAAGCCTGAGAGAGTCCAAGAAATGTTTGCACAATGCTCTCCGGTGCAAGGTGTGATTCTTGGGGTGGTGCTGTGCAGAGCCAGGAGCTGGACTCGGATGATCTTGAGGAATCCTTCCAACTTAGCATATTCTATGATTCTGTAATTCTATGACCTGCTTCTCTGATCAGCTGCTACATCTGGAAATAGACAAACTTTTCTGGGCTGAGAACACCTTTGCCAGCTCATTTAGAGCTGAAGCCATTGAGATATTAATGCCACAAGCTCCTGCCTATGTCCCAAGTAAGAAATGAGCTTCAGAAGTCTCAGCCTTTGGGTCAAAATCCTCCAATGCATTTAGGTACTTGACTAGGGTGGAAGATGGGTCCCTACAAATGAGGAAATGGACTCTAGCACCTCCTGTCTTTCAAAGAGAAAGACGACTGAATTTTTGTTTTGTATATTTACAGGGTAAGCAGATGGCAAAAGCAGGGCAAAGTGAGTTTCAGCACAGCTTCCAATTTCTTGGCTTAAAACAGACACAAGCTCCCATCTTCCTATTAACTTCAGTCCACATCTCTCCCATGGAAGGGGGAATCCCCCTTGTATGGGGGGATGTACAAAGCCCTGTTGTGCTACAGGTTATGGGGAGACTTTACTGTTTCACTTGGGCTGAGATGCTCCTGATGAAGGGAGAGTTGTGAGGATTTGTGGGTCCCTCTCCTCTAACTTTGGTGCATCTACCATCAGTGATAACAAACAAGTTCAATGCTGAATTTTAAGTGAATTGAGGCACCACTGTTCCATTATCCAGGCAAAACAGAGAGGCCAGGCTAAGGCATGATAAACAGTAAATTGTCATGAAAAACTGACTGAGAAGGGAAAGCTAGCCCCTAGTTTTGTAGGAATACTTTTGTACTTGGGCACATCATATGCCATCATCTGGCTCCACCGTGTGTTGGGATCTTTCCTCTTGCCTCAGGGGAGGAAAAATTTCGTTCCTCACCCTTTCCTGGAGGAGTGTGCAAGCACTTGCATCACTCTCTCTTCAGTAGGCTGTTGTAGTAGTGCCAAGGAGGCAATTTCTCATCAACCACTCTCATTGTTTCTGCAATACAGTGGCACTTCCAGTCGAAATGCATTCCCTGTTCTTTGCTCATCTCCTCCAAAGTGTGCATATGCTAGCCTCTCTGATGGTAAAACGTTAGTAGGCTGGGGCTATTAAATCCTAGATTGGCAAGGATTTGTGGGGATACCTGTCCTTAGGGTAACAGGAGTCATCCAGAGAGCCCAGGTGCCCCACAAGACTTGCACCTGCTGGAGCTCTGGAAACACATCCACTCTCTCTGCAATCTGCCACTTCCCAGTGATAAGAGGGAATGCCTGCCTTAGGACAGGGCTTTCAGCTTTCTCCTACCCTTGTTGGCAAAATCACAGAATCAGAATTATAGAATAGCTTGGGATAGAAGGGACCTTAAAGTTCCCACACCCCCCCACACCCCCCCGCCATGGGCAGGGACACGTTCCATTAGACCAGGTTGTTTAGAGCCCCAGTCGACCTGGCCTTGAACACTTCCGGGAATGGAGCATCCGCAACTTCTCTGGGCAACCTCTTCCAGTGCCAATTCTCTTCCATATTCTAAATCTGCTCTGGAACACTCGCGTTAAACCCCGGAGCGCCGCCGGGGCTGCGCTGAGGGCGGCCTGCAAGGCGGGCAGAGCCCACAAGATGGCGGGCGCGCTCCGCGGCTGGGCGGCTGCGGCGGCCTGGCAAGGGGGGGTAAAAATACACCCTAGACTGTCACCGCCAGGCTGAGAACAAACTCGAGCAATCACACCGTGCTAGCCTGGGCTGAGATCCCTTTCAGAAAGTTTAGTTCGGAGTAGATAAGACAGAGGTGATCCCATTAATGCATTTATGTATATACCTATCTCAAAGGCAGGTGCCAAGAGGATGGTGCCAAGACTACTTTTGGTGGTGCCCAGTGACAGGATGAGGAGCAGCGGACATGAACTAAAACACAGTAAGTTCCACCTCAACATGAGGTAGAACTACTTTATGTTACTGGAACAAGCTGTCCCAGCTGTGGAGGTTGTGGAGTGTCCCTCTCTGGAGAGATTCCAAATCCACCTGGACACATTCCTGTGTCACCTGCTCTAGGTGACCCTGCTTTGGCAGAGGGTTCAGACTGGATGATCTCCAGAGGCCCCCTCTAACCCAAAAAAATCCGTGAAGTGCTGAAAAAAAAAAGGAAGACATGAAACACCCACACTCCCAGCGTGGGATACAGCCCTGTGTCCCATGTCAGGCAGGGCGGCCACAAAAATGGGGGGTAGAGGGGCCATGAGGGGCTGCAGGGTGGCTGCTGGACAGGGAAGTGTGGGGCAGGTGGGCAGCAGAGCCTCCCACAGGACAGAGATGACCCGACCTTCACCATGACACAGACATATGTTTTTAATACAGAACCAGTCAATAATAATTGGGTCTTGGGAAGCAAGGGCTTCCTTGAAATTGGGGCTGCCTTATATCACAGAATAAGCTAAGTTGGAAGGGACCCACAAGGACCATCAAGCCCAGCTCCTGGCCCTGCACAGGACCATCCCAAGAGTCACACCATGTGCCCGAGAGTACTGCCCAAACACTTGAACTCTCTTGGTGCTGTTGATTCCTTTNCCAAGAGTCACACCATGTGCCCGAGAGTACTGCCCAAACACTTCTTGAACTCTCTTGGTGCTGTGACTCCTTCCATGTTGCTTGATCCTGTCCCAGCCTTCTCCTCATGGCCAGATGCTGCCTTGCAATGGCTCAGGCTGAATCTTCCTAGTCACAGCATCAGCAGGATCCTTTGGTGCAGGGTACAGGACATGTGTGCTCCTGAGCAAAGCCACAGGCAGGCCCCTGAAAAGCCTTTGGAAAGCTTCTGCATGGCTACCTTGTGACTTTTCAGACAGGCATAGCCCCACCTGGATCCCTGTCTCCAGCCTGTCATTTTTTAGCATATATTTGGCAGCGTGTTGCCTGGGTGATGGAAGGCTGTCTCCACCCTAGGGTGCAGAAGTTCTTGGTGGGGGTCATTGCTGCCCCTGCACGTGGGGATTTTTTTACAAGTGAAGCTGGTAGTGCTACCTATTCCTGGGATTTAAGTAATTCTGGGATGCTCATTGCACATAGAGGTGGTCTTATGAGAAAGGGCAACACACACAACTTCAGGCGCAGCTGTGAATTCCCCACATTCAAGGGCAGCTGTGTTGATGAGTTGCTCTCTGAATCTCAGTGAAGAAACCTCTCTATTGTGGTTGTCTTCTGCTGGGATCCTGTTCTCAAAAAATCACAATATCTGGAACAGACTTAGAGGAGTCTGGCTTTTGAACAAGCCTGAAACCCCAATGCTCTGAAATTCAGAGCACTTGTAGGATTTGGCTTATGATGGGCTCCTCAAAAAAACCCCCATGGCTATGCCTTTATAAAAAAAGATGGCCCTTGCTTGGGCTTACTGTGGTTAAAAGCTTTGAGAAGCTCTCTAGTCCTGTCCCGACATCCCTTTATCATCAGTGTCTCCACTTCTCCTCCTCCCACAGGGTTCAGCTTGCAGAAATCCTATCCACTGACAACATCCTTGGAGAATGTACAGACTATATCCTCTACAAAAACATGAGCAAAGAAACTAGAAGGTACTGTAGGGTCAACCTCTGTTTAACATTTCATGGGCTGTTGTTTGGTTTGGGTTTTTTAAAAATATTTTGTTGTTTGTTTTTATCATGAGAGCAGCTCTTGTCTGCTTGGTCTTCCCTAAGTGATTTCCCCTTCCAGGCTCATACCTCTGTTGATTGGTGGAGCAACTCCTTGTGCAGTCAGGTTCTGTTCTTTTGAGGCACCAAACATTCCCCTCATGAAGGGCAAGCACCCCACATGGCACTCAGGGAGTCAGGCATTTCAATGCTCAGTGTTCTTGCATACTTAAGTACATTTTAGGCTCTATTCCTTAATACTCAAGCTTTTAAAAAATGCTAAATCCAAGTGGAAAATATAGACAATCTTGTTAAACATAGGTCCCTCTGTGGCTTGCCTAAAGGAAGAAATTATACTGAGATTTTTTCAAGTCAAACTATTGCACAGACACATTGAAGGGAGGTACAGAAGAAGAGACTTTTCCTGGAAAACCTCACCCATAGAGAGTGCTGGCACAGAAGTCTGGTGATATGCAGAAAAATTACCTCACTGTTTCAAGATACAAGAAAGATTAGTGATCCATCTAGAGTGAAGAAGAAATAAGGAAAAAAAATCAGCTCCAATCAAGCATGCCAGAGCATAACCCTCTCTGCAGATCTCTTCTCATAACAGTCCAAGCCCATGAAAGAACAGGCATCAATAGATGCTGAGCCTACTGAAGGCCTTTAATGCAGCAAGTCAATGAACTCTGATGGATCTGGCTTTTCTGGAAAGTCAGCTGGATTGCCAGGGTAACCACATCACAAAAGGATGCAGGATGGAAGGATACAGACGTTTGCTAAAAAGTTCTATGGGCATGACAAAATTAAATGAAACTGGATGTCCTAGAAAACAGTTTTCACATTCATCATGTCTCTTGGCTGGATTCCACAGCATTACAGAAACATTTCTACAAGAATTGATTAATTTTCACATTCTGGGCCCTGGAGAGCTTCCCATGCTGCTCAGAATAGGTAGGGTTTTTTGAGTACAGGCTTAGAGGTGAGATCTAAGCCAGCTGGGCAAGGCCAACATCCTTCACTTACACATTACCATGCATATGACTGAATCTTGCATCAACAAGCTGAAAGGAAGGAGAGTAAAAGGACTATCTGCTTGTTTTATCCACATTTAGCAGCAGGATATGCATATAAAAGCAGATGAACTGTGGGGACAGCAGTAAGCTGAGACAGAGAGCAAAGGTAAACCTTTTTTCTGAGACAAAGAATAGCCTTCATCTGTCCAATGACTGAACAAATGGATCCAAGCTACAGGGTAAGGTTAAAAGCAACATTCCTCCAGAGTTTCGAAGAAGTTTTAGACTCATGGGTTCAGTTCAGACTAAAACATGGGTTCTCAAGTTCTAAAATTAAATGTTTCTTAACGTCTGGGTCAGCTCCTGCCTGGGTCTGTTTGCAGCTGCAGTCTTTGCAAAAAAAGCCTAACAGTGGCTGCAGGACTTCACCTGGTGCCTAACTATGCCATTTCCATCTCTCCAGCCAAAGCTTACATCCTCTGTACTTCTTCTTAGATCCTTCTTCTCACATCCTCTATACTTTGCTGTGCTGGAGCTCTTCGCACATGCAGATAATTCTACTGCTTTCCAGAGGTATGGGGGCTTCAGGAAAACTAGTTGGAAAACTGCTTTTGTGTCCTCCAAAAAAACCCCAAACCTAAAACAAACACCCCACCCTCCCCCCCATTTCTTATTCTTCAAAGTGTTGTGGTTTTTCCCCCCATTAAAATAAGTTCAGGACTCTCACTATTTGGAGATGTCAGTTCAAAACCTTGCTCTACCTCTAACTTCCCTGTTCTAGAGAGCCTGTGAACCAGGTTAATGGTTTGTAGGTGTAGACAATAACTGCATGACAACTGGACAACAATTACACCCCTTCATTTCATACAATCATAGAATGGTTTGGGTTGGAAGGGACCTTACAGATCATCTAGTTCCTATCCCCCTGCTATGGGCAGGGACACCTTCCACTAGATCAGGTTCTTTCAAACCCTGTCCAGCCTGACA